>JAVCKT010021920.1:0-21723 GCA_032273925.1 Rhynchotus rufescens
GGGGTAACGGCTGATGGGGGTGACCGTTAGTGGGGGCCAACGGTCGCCCGAGGGGGTGGGGTAACGGCTGATGGGGGTGACCGTTAGTGGGGGCCAACGGTCGCCCGAGGGGATGGGGTAACGGCTGACAGGGTGACCGTTAGTGGGGCCAACGGTCGCCCGAGGGGATGGGGGTAGCGATTGAAGGGGGCCAACGGCTGAGGGAGTAGCAGCCGCCCGGGGCCAGCGGCTGAGGGGGTGCCGGTGAGCGGCGGTGTGGGGCGCTCAGGCGAGGCGCGCCCGCCCGACGTGGCCGGCACCCTGCCCTGGGGCAGCGGCTCCCTCCTCGCCTGCTGCGGGCACGGGGGCGGCCAGGCGAGCGCTCCCTGCGCAGCCCCGGGCGCGGCGCGGCGGCGGCGACCCCAAGCCCTGCAAAGTGGCCCGAGAGGCACCTGCGGAAGCAGCAGCAGCAGCAGCAGCAGCACTAGCCGCCACCGGCACTCGCTGAGCGCCTCTCCTCCCCCTCCGCGCCGGTACCTGCCCTCGGCGCGGCTGCCTCTGCCCTCCCTCCTGCGAGCTCCCCCCTCGCGCGCATGGGTGGCGCATGCGCGGGCGGGCGGCCTCCCCGCCTGCCGCCGTGGGCTAGATGAAGCGTGCGGCGGCGGCGCTCGCAGACGGGCGGGCGGCTGCGGGCGCTCTGTGTGCTGCGTGTGTGTGCTGTGCCGTGCGTGTGCTGTGTGTGCGTGTGTGTGTGTGTCCCGGGGGGGCGAGGCTCGCGCGGGGCCCGCCGAGCGCAAAGAAATAAAAGGATCGGGACAATAATCGCCGTAATAATAAAAAAAGAAAGAAAGAAAGGCAAAGGGAAGAAAAGAGGGAGGCGAGAGAATACGGAGAATAAAAGGAGGCCGGGCTGCTTTGCATTGAAGACCGGGGCGCTATTGAGAGGCGCCTGAAAAGCGGCGTTGTTCGGCGCGGGTGCGCGCCCGGCCGGCGCGGTATATAGAGCGCGGCGGCGGCGGCGGCAGCAGCGGCGGCGCCTCCTCCTCCTCTTCTCGCTCTTCGTCCTCCCGCTCGTGCTGCGCTCGCGGCCGCGGAGCGGCGGCGGCTGCGATGCGGGCGGCCCGGCGGGCGGCCGCGGCGCCGGCCTCCCTCGCCCTCCTGCTGGCCCTGCTGGCGCTGCGGGCACAGGTACGTTCCGCGCGGCGGCTCCGCGCTCCGCTCGCGCCTCCGCAGCGGGGCAGCCGCTGCGTCCCTGCCGCGCCGCGCTTCTTCCCGGGGCTTGCAGCCGCAGCGGGGTGGCCCATGGGCACGGCCGCGATCCGAGCGGGGCAGCCGCTCGCCTTGCTGGGCTTCGGTGCCCGCGGCGGGCACCCTGCCCCAGCTGCCTTGCCAAGGGGGTGAGGAGCCCCTTTCCCCCCGTGCACCCAGGGGTTTTACAGCTGCGGCGTCAGCGCCCTTTGCAGAGTTAATGGCAGGACTTGGCTGGGACAGTTTAAGAGCCTTTCTCGGAGATGGCTGATAGGGAAAAGCTGGGCTCGCACTTGATGTTTTCTTCGCACTCGCTTGTTGAAAGCAAGTTTTAAATGACTTTTTCCTGTTTGCAGACTTGTTGTAGATTGCACTTGGGAAACTAACCACAGTAACTATGTTTCTTGTTTCTCTCTCTCTCTGTGTTCTTTTCCCTGTGTGTTTTGGGTTTTTTTTTGTTTTGTTTTGTTTTGTTTTTTGGATTTTTTTTTTCCCCTTTTGCTTCTTTCTTGGGGTGAGCAGGTGATTCTAGCATCGGGACAGTTTGAGTTGGAGATCTTATCCATGCAAAATGTGAATGGAGAACTGCAGAATGGAAATTGCTGTGACGGCATCCGGAACCCAGGAGAGAAAAAATGCACGAGAGACGAGTGTGACACCTATTTCAAAGTTTGCCTGAAGGAGTATCAATCTCGGGTCACTGCTGGTGGCCCTTGCAGCTTCGGGACCAAGTCCACTCCTGTCATTGGAGGAAATACCTTCAACTTAAAATACAACCGGAATAATGAAAAGAACCGGATTGTCATCCCGTTCAGCTTCGCCTGGCCGGTGAGTGAGCGGCCCCGGCTGTGCTTCGGGACCGTGCTGCGTTCGAGATGGCTGCGGCGAGCTGAGCTCTGGCTGCTCGCTCGGCGGGAGAGGGACCAGGCAGTTTGGCAAGGGGGCCAGGAATCTGGAGCCCAGAAATGAGCGAAATGTGGTGGTGTTTTTGTTTTTGTTCTCCCTTGGGCTCACAGTACACAGCCTGTTAAATTTGAAAGTCAGATGTGTGGCGAGAGGGGTTCTAAGTGGGTCAGGGAAGCAAACCCAGTATCTCTGCACTTTACAGCATGAATAAGTCTCTTGAGACTTAAAAGGTCAGAAGTTCACTTTTTCCACACCCCCCGCCCCCCCTCCAAACCAGTGAAGTCTTGGGCTTAAGCCAAAAGAGCAGTGGGTTAGGGGCTGGAGAGGGATCCCATGTGAAAAGTGTGTGTCATAGCTGGCCTCCTTCCCTGGAGCGTGTTTGGGAAGGCTTCCTGCTTCCCCCAGGGGGAAATCGCGTTGCACTGCTTGCCGTGATGGGAGCTGCTGCTGCCGCCCTTGGTGAACTAGCTGCCAGCCTTGCTGCGAGGCTCGAGGTGCTGGAGATGCTTGCAGGCTCCGGGAGCTACAGGCGGAGAAAGCCCTGGCAGCAGCTGTGGGCCCGTTCCACCCTTCGCTTGTCTTGGTGGCAGCTCTGTGGCCACAGGGCTGCCGGCCCCTCGCTGCTGCTGCTCAGGGAGGGGGGGTCCCTTGGCCACGTGCTATCCCAGACCTGTTCCCTCGGGAAGCGCTGCTCAGGTTGGCCAGGGAGATGCAGGGCTGGATGTGAAGTGTGCTGGCTTGGGCTGCAGGACTCGTTTGTGCTTCAGCCTGCCCGCTCAGCAGAGGCGACCTGTGCTGAGGGTCCGTGGCGAGCCGTGTGTGCAGGCATGGGAACCACAGTGTTTGTGGACAGAAACTGCCACCACTGTGGCCTTGGAGGGCAGGGGCTGCACTGTCTTGCACTCAGCAGTGCTGCCATGGGCAAGCACAGGCTGAGGATGGCTCATCAGGGCACTCGTGGCATATGTGATAGTCTGTCTTGAGTGGTGGTTTGAGGGGTGCTGGGGTGTAAAAGCTGGAAGCCCCCAAATCTTTGCTCCTAGAACTTGTATTAGGCGATCACCTAGGAAACCAAGATTGTTTTCCCCCTCCCCTTCTCCAAAGGCGCTGAACACACACTTTCCCATGGCTGCCTTGGGATTTGTTGATGCTCAGCAGTTTTGAGAATCCAGTCATCCTAACCTCGAAGCCTAAGGTCACCCTTGTGAGGGGAGGAGGGCCCTTACGTGCAGGCAGGAGAGGGCTGAGTCTCATTTCCTCTGTCACTATCACTGCTGGCAAGGCTGAAGCACGTGTAGATTTTTCCACTCCCTTCAAAGCTTGGCCCATCCTAGCAGATAAGGGCCGGGTGCTGGGAGGGCCCTGACTTTCTCTGGTAGGGGGGAAGCCAGTCCCAGGAACGTTGTTCTTCCCGTGCCGGTGCAGCCACCCGCTTGGCAGCCCCGCGGCCGGCGCTGCAGGCGGCTCTGGGCTCTTGCAGCGTCCTGTGCTGCCTCCTACCTGCCTCCCCCGTCACTTGTGCCTTCCGCTCGTGCCTTCCGAAGGCTGGAGAGGCGCCGGGCCCCAGGGAGCCTGGCATTGCAAAGTACAAGAGCAGAGTTGGCACAAGTGTCCTCTGTTGGGAGCCTAACTCCTGTCTTTCTCCGTCTCTCCACGCCTCTTTCTTTAAGCATGAAATGAGATAAAACTGTTATCAAATATGCCATCAAAGGGATAAAGGGGTTTGTAAAAATCTGAAGTATTTGAAGCTCTGCCAGTGGCTGTAATGCTTGTGCTGCAGGTTTGGGCTTTTTTTTTTTTTTTTCTTACCCCCTTTCTTGTTCTCTTATTTCCCCTTCAAAAAATGTCAGGTTAAGTAAATTTTCTTTCACTGTTACTCTTCTGTTAAGATAAATTTGAAGGTGAAGATGTGTGCATATAGGTCTAAAACATGTGTAAAATTAAGTGCTTTCTCACAACCACTGTCTTCTTAAGGGTGGGCAGGAAAATTGTTGTGTGCAGGGACGGCTCAGGGGAAAAATTTTGCAAAGAAATTCCTTAAGTTTGCTTGCTGCCTTGTAAAAGAAATGCCGCTTCTGAGTGTTGGGATCCTTGAGGAGCAGCAAACTCCTAGGGCATCCTTTGAAGTGCTTAAGATTCCATTTCAGACCTCTGGCCACTACAGCTGAAACTTTGGGAGGCGACTCTTGCATATTCCCATGCAGTAAATGTGCTTTTTTGAGACAGTGATGACTGTCAGTTTGCAATTATCTAGGCTGCCTCCCAGCTTTAACTTCCACAGAATATGGCTTTTATGCTGGCCATTGTGACTTTCCAATAGCAGCTGAACAAAAGAATATTTAATGTGGCAAAGCTCTTATTTGTGCTAAAAGTGAGTACACAAATCATCTGTGAAGCTGTGGAAGTTCTGAAGATAAAGCAGCAAACTTAATTAGCCAGCTCAAATCTTATACTGAAATTTCAGCACTTAAAAGATTTTCTTTTCAATGAATACTGTTGACTTTAGAAAAGCTTGGAACCAACTTTACCTTTGTAAATTTGCCTAATGATGAGTTTCTCTTTGAATACATCCAACTGAGAACTATAGTAAAGGTAATAGGAGCTCAACTGAAATATTAATCATATTGCACTTGAAAAGTCATGCTGATATCTGGATATGTAGCATTTGTCTCCTGCTGTTGAAGGGAGGCTTTTCCTGGGCATTCCCACTCGAGTTAGTAAAGGTGGGAAGTCTTGTTGCCTTGATTACTTACAAATCTCTCCCCATGCCAAGCTGCTCCCTTACGCCTTTTGTCAAAAATAGTTATATGGCATTAGAGGTCTTTATTCAGGGTGAAATAATAAGAGGAGGAAGAGAAAATCGTGTGTTTGAAGCACAGTGTAAGGTTTGGATGGTAGTAGTAATGTAGACCTGCATTGCTGGAGGCTGAGCAAGAACTGGTGTGCTTTGGTGGTGTCGATTTTGATGCGTCCTGAGGGTAATGGGGGTGGAGGTCGCGGGCTCTGAAGTCATTTAAGTGACTGGAGGTTTGAGCAAGTTGCTGGGAAACATCAACAGAGCAGCCTAAAGGAAACGGGAGGGCACCCAGAGAGCCGCCCCTGCAGCCCTCCTGATGTGGGGACAGGACAATAAGATACCACTAAAAATACATACATACCTACATACATACATATGCCTAGGCCTTATTTACATATTCATTTTAAGACAGAAGTGACTTTCTTGACAGGCAAACTTGGCTTATGAAGCCACATAGAAAAGTGAGGAACAAAAGGATTTCCATGTTCCACATGCCAAAGTCTGCCCCAACAAGTTTCGGTGCAAGCCAGACACATGCTCTTCTCTGACATAAATCAAATCTCTTGCTATTCTGAAAGAATCAAACAACGTCCAAAATGAGATGTCTACAGTACCTTGAGGGAGCTGTGCCTGATTTAAGTAAGCAAAGCTTGGTGCTAAACTTTGCTTTTATGTAAGAGAAGATCATTTGGGGTTTGGTGAGACTGGGAGAAGAAGCAGGTCAAAGTTGGCAATTTCTTTGGTATGTGTAGCTCCAATTTCAAATGGCTTCTTTATACTGAGATTATGATCCTTGTAATTATTTAATATTGAGACCAATTGCACCAAGCCACCAGGAAACTACTCAGTTGGAAAAAAAAAATCTTCTAGTGTCTAAATGGCCTTACTATAAAATACGATTTTAAAAGTTTTGAATATGTTATTGCAACCTTACTCTAAACTATGGAATAACCAGTTAGCCTTTTCTTTTTTAATGACATCTTACTGCTACTGCTTCTTGAAGATGTAAAGGACACTTTCTGGATAGGCATTTTTTTTTTTTCTGCTGACTGGAAAAAGATAATGAAAGAGCTTTAGTGTTTTTAAACTGTGTGTGAACTTCTCCGCTTCCCACTCCCCCACCCTGACTCTGTCCTGACAAAAGGCTTCCAAAATACTAATCCCTAGCTGATGTTAAAGCAACAGCCTTTTGAATCTGAGTGAAAGGTATCACCTCATTCAACTGCTTTGTGTCTTTTGCAGAGCGTTTTTTTGTGTTCTTTTTTTTTTCTTTTTTTTTTTCTCTTAAACCAGTAGGTAGTTTTTCTGGCATTTTTTTTACTATTCAATTATTTAGGGTTTCACTTTTTTTTCTTTCCTTTTTTTCCTCCAGTTATCTTGCAGTAGCACACGCTCAACATTGTTAAACTCTTCTTGATAAATCATCTTGGCAAACCATCTTTGCCCATCTCATGGGCAATTGAGAAAAATCTTGGTGATAACAAAACACCCATCAGTCAGGTAGTATTCATAAGGTGATATGTCCTGTTGATTAATAACTTCAGAACAAATCCTCTCATCACTTAATTGTAGGTGAAAGGTTGCACTTGATCCAGAATGGGGCTGAGTAATAAATGACCCTTAGAGCATAATTAACATCCACCAGGCTGCTCTGTTCCAGGACTGCAGAGAACTGGTGCATCCATTTGAATATTTTGGACTTCTTATCTACATGCTCTAAAGAGTCACTGCTCTCCAAGGCAGTGCAGAACTTCATCTTCCTGGTAAATCCATTTGACTGTCTTACCATAATACGTCTAAAAATAAATCCTCATCCCGCCTGCTCCCAGAATTCTTGCTCTAATAAAGGTCTGCTCCACTTTAACTTCAGTGGCAGCTGCATTGGACCTGGCTCTGTTCATTGAAGCTTATTCCTAAACTTTCTCAGACTACATCCAGCACTGTCAGCTTGTTTATGCAGCTGGAAGTCAGCATGTCTAAAAGGAATAGCATAAAAATCAATGCTGTATGCTTAAAAGTTGAGTGAACTTGAGGCTAGTTTTGAAATAAAGGAGTTGTGCAGCTGGGAGAGGCGCTGCCTTGGCAATTCAAGGGGATGATGTGCAGCACTGGAGCCTTGCTCTAATTCAGGCCATTTATTGCCATTTCAGTGCATAAGCTCTGCAGTGTGTGTCAAGACTTGCAGCTCCTCAAAGTGTTTCTTTATATATAAAGGCAAAGACCGGGCTGACTTTGAAAAACCAAAGCAAACTTGACTTTGTATTTCTGCTGATGGACAGGAGTTTTATATGTTAATTGAGACATTTCTAATAATTACTGTAACTGGAACGCTATATGGGTCCTGCATGGGGAAAGATGTCAACAGCAGAAATCTTTCTCATTTGTTTCTCGTTGCTCTGTGCAACTCATAGGTCTGTGGTCACTGCTCTGCAGCATAAATCACACTCGTTATTGCTCTAGTATTTAGAAGAAACTGTAAAATGTGGATAGAAGTGGTTAAAGTGGTTTGTAAATAGTCAAACATGCAGAGTCCTTTACCAGCTCAACCCAGTTCTTGTGCACTTAGGTAAATAAGTAGAAAGGCTTCTTGTTCAGGCTTGCTCTATGTGAACCTGACTGTTTTGCTTGGCTGGCTACTAGGTATTCTCTCTATTAACCTTGCCACCCTTTTGTAACTGGTGCATTTAATTATCAGAGGGATGCTTTAAACAGGTAGGGGGAGTGATAAGAGCAGGTAATCTGCTTGTTGGGGAAGCTTGAAAGCGACCATTGACATCCTGGCCTAGCTGCGAGCCTTTGACAAGTGGAGTTTCATGAGAAAATAACTTTGTAACCAGATAAGGTGCTGATTAAAATGCTTTTGTAATACTATGCATCCCCGTAGCTGAGATCACTTAAAATCATTTGTGGGTTTTTTTTTTTTGTCTTTTTAAAGTGAAAGAATTGAGATGCAGTGGCTTCTCTTTCTGTGAAAGAAAGAAAGAAGGAAGGAAGGAAAGGAAATGCAGGGACCCCGCGTGTCCCCCCTGCCTCCCAGCACGTTGTTTGAGCGCAGCGCGCTGGGCCTGGCAGCGGGATACGCCGCAGCGCGGCCACCCAGACAGGGGCATTGGCTGCTAATATTGACCAAGAACAATAGTGCGGCCCTACTGACTGCAGCGAGGATTACAGCGCATAATGGGGCCTATCCAAAAATAATGCTAATACAGGACGAGCAACAGGAAGCAGCAGTAGACTCAGCATTGCTCGGCTCCCAGACAAACCATGGACTTACTTCACACAATGGCAGCCCCAGCACATTATGTATTCACAGGATGCTCATGATTCCAGCCGGCTCGCCAGCTCCGGGACCAGCCGCTTCACTGGCCGCTTAAGCGCGTGCATAGTTTGAATAGTGGTACTTTTGTGCCCTTCATCGTTTGGCAGGAGGGTGGCAGCTGTATTGCACAGAAGGTCTTGATCTCAGTTACTGACTTGGCTTGTGCTGTAAAAGGAGGGGGGTGAGTTTCTCCTGGAAGCTGCTAATAAAGTTAACGATTGTTTTCACATCCTCCACTTGATGCGCAACAAAGGGTTTAGCAGCACGAAGGAGCTGCTCCGAAGGCAGGTGGGAGGAACAGGGCGCCGCGCTTGGTGTAGGCTCAGTCTGATGAGGCTCATGGCTAGGCTGTGCCTGGGGCTCAGTCTGGCTCTTGGCTGTGCAGAGAGCACAAGTTTTATAGCGTGCCTCCTTATGGAGGTGGACCCAGGGATGAGCTGCATTCAGCAAAGGGTTAAAAAAGGGTAGGTGCTTTTCCTTCTGTTCCTCAATATGTTCCTATCTCCGCATGATGAACCAGTTGTCTCTAGCTCTTTTGAAGACTTATTTGGTTGACAAAGCCCAGGGTGCGAGGCTGGCACGACACTAGTGCGTGTGGAGAGCGTCAGCGCAAGCCGCCTGATGGCAGCGCGGGATCCAGCGAGAGCCCTGCTGCCCTTCACAGGAAGGGGTTTTGTGTCTGTGCCTATGCAGAGGTGTCCTTCTGCCTGGGTGCTGGGCATGCTCAAGTGCTTCTCAGTGTCCCCCTTCGCCATCTCAGCTCCTTCTAGCAAAAGGCAGGTGGGGTTGCTGCAGCGCTCAGTGCGTTGGCTGTGCGCTGCTCTGTGGCTCACGGTAGCTGTGTGCTGTTTTCCTGGCTTCCTTAAGACCCAGATAGGGTGCAAGGACCCTTTTGAAACTGGTCTTCGCAGTGACATGTGGCTGGCAAGGCCGTGAAGTGGATGTTGTTGGTCTTAACCCGTTTTCCTTGTTTGCCAGCGTAAAAGCCGGCGCAGCATTTAGAATGCAAACTTCCCATGCATTTGTCTAGTCATGGTTTCACATGCTCAGCAAAGCGCTTGCATGGCTAAACCACAAGGAGGGGAGGGAAGAGGTGTGACTGGTTGCAGCTCTGTTTGGAAGCAAGGCTGCCCTCTCCCTGGCAAGCTTGAAGTTTCAGTCTGACTCTTGGAATGCCTATTGAGGGCCAAGTACAAACCCACCTTTTCTGAGGGCATGTCCAGATGAAAGGAAGGAAGAAGGTAGTTAAACTTGGAGCTTTGAATACCTTCTGCTTCCGCGAACCTGATAGTATTTCATTCAATAACCTAGAACAGAGGTTGCGTTGCTCTTAGAGACATTTAAGGGATGGATTTTGAGGTTATCACAGTTGTTCCTGAGTAGCATTATCAATGGATCAAGGCTGAGCCATGGTGGTTTGTCACCAAGGAAAAAGAGCTCTTGAGAATGGATGCTCTTTGTGTGTTTTTGCATGTGACCTCAGCCACTTCCATCCTCTCACACTTTAACCCTTAAATTTTTTGCTTAAATTTTTACATTTGCCTGTGCTGACTCTGGGCCCAGGCCCCTGGGCTGCTCCGGCAGCAAGGCCTGCAGGCTCCGCTGGCCTCCCGCTCCCTCGGCAGGCAGAATCGCTGCCTGCTGGGCAGGATCAGGGTCTGCGGCGCCTAATTGGGTGCGACTCGGGAAAGTTCCCTGCTGCCTTGTTGCCTAGGACGTTGCTTTGATGGAATAAGGTGCGTGATGGGGAATTCTTGTGCCTGGATATGTATTTATTCAAAGATGGGCAGAGGTCAGCTCTGGGCATGGGAAAGCTTAAACCTCCATGCTAGGAGTCGTCATTCCTGAGATATCTTAATTGTTGATCTATAGAGTGGGGATGATATGCGGTATTTTTTTTTTTTTTCCCTTTGTGCAGAGCTGCTTTTGGGGGACGGGGCAGAGCTAGGAGATTGTGAGAAGTCGAGGGGGCGCTTGGTCCCCGTACGGGGCTGTGTCCGTGACTTGGGCTTGGAAGCGCCTCGTCTTGACTACAACGCCTTGTCCTTTCCTTGCCCTGCTAGGAAGGACGGAGCTGAAAGAATAAACTGCTGCTCTCTGTGTCATCGCCTGTTAGGATGGGGACTCTTGTCTAAAATATTCAGAAGCAGAGAGCTGAGGAACGTGGAAAAAAGAATTGCTAGACTAGGTCTGTTGGCCTATTTTTCCTCCCCTCTTCTGTTTCCATCCTGTTAGGTAGAAGTGTCTCTTTCCGCAGCTCCTGTGCGGAGCCGGGAAGCGGTCACGCAGCAGCAGGAGCACTCCAAGCAAGCAGCGATTCCGTCTCTCCTTTCCTTTCCTCTGGGGCTAGGTGTGTTAGTAAACACTCTTGAGAACCGACTGGGAACTGTTGCTATGAGTTTAGACAAAATATCTTCCAAAACAATTATGCAAGACTGAAAGGAAAACATCCTTAACTTTATTGGAAGTAGTGTGAGTTGCCATAATTCATTCTCTATATCATAATATTTTTTCAAGCTTGCAGTAACTTGTTGAGCTTCTCGCTGTTTGCAATTAAAGCAGGGAGGAAGCACCTGAGGTAGTGCAATATGTATCTGTAATACGGCTCAGGAGTTATATGCTGCTTCTTTTTTTGAAATTCTGTAAGGACTTCCCAAAATCTGTTTTAGAGTTTGAAGCTATTAGTCCTGAGCTGCCTGGTGGGAAAGGGGAACTTTTTTTTTTTTCTTCCAAGGTGTAAGACTTGTTTCAGAATAGTAACAATAACATGCAACTTTCATGAAATATTAACCAAAAATGGTTTGGGCCGAGGGAGCTGTTGCCCAGAAGTGAGGGCTCATGTCCCGGCTTGCCCAGCCTTGCTTACTTTTTGAAGCATTTTCCCACAGTTATCAGTGAGCAAAATGGAATCCTAGTCTGTTTTGAATGTGAAACATATTTAGGCTATATTCCAAGCTGGTGTCCGTCACAAACTAGGTTCGCCTTCAGAGGCTGCATGCTGTGTCCAGTCGTGAGAAAACAGTCCAGGATTTTTTCCCCCCCCACCGCTCCTCTCCCTGCTTCCTTTGCTTTGGAAGCTGCTTTTGCCCTTGCACCTTGGGCAGCTCCCTCCCAGCAGCGCATTTGCGTTGCCCGTTACGGGAATGCGGGAGGTTACAAACCACGACTGCACAGGCAGCCGCCGCGCGCAGAGGGATGTGAAGAAATAAACCTGGCCCTGAGCAGCTGCTGGGACAGGATACTACCCGCCTGCCCTGCAAAGGTGCTTTACTCATTCTCCTGTACCCATCACCATAAAGATGTTACCCTCCTTACTGCTTTGTATCCCTTATTTCACTTACAAAAAATTACTGTTTGATAAGCAAGTATTTTTCCTCAGCTTTTCCTTTTGATTTCTCGTGAGTCATCCCGCCCGCTCACACGCAGCTGGTTAAACAGCAGCTTTGAGGGATACAGGCAGGACCACAACGCAGCAGACCGGGGCTGGAGGAGGGGAAGACTCTCTTTAATGGCTCTTGTTCTCAAGTTAGGATCGGAGATAAAGGTGGCTGGATGTAACAGCTGGCCCCTTTCCAACCCGCAGCGTCACTCTGCCGAGCTCACGCGCATGATTGTTATTGCTGGAGTGCTCGAGAGCTGCTGGCAGGCTCGCGCGTCTGCGAATGCGACCCGGCGCGCGCGGCGCTGCCTCCCGCTCGCCAAGACCCCAGCCTGCGCTTTGTGTTACCCTCCCTGTCCCCCGCCTTCCCAGGGCCATCGGCTCTTCCCGAAGTTACCTGATACTTGTGGGAGCAGCGCCGGCCCTCGGGCACACGGAGCGTTCAAAGGGGGTGCTGAAAGGCAGAGGCCCTCGAGATCGCGCTGTCGGGGCAGAGCGCAGCCATCTCCGACGCTCCTTGCTTTCAGCAGCGCTGGGGAAGGGACATCCAAACCTAGGGCTTCTTGCAACTGAAACTCTTTGAAGCAGTTCTTGGGTTGGGAGAGGGTGGTGGGCTTGGAGGAGGGGGCTGTTTTTTTACTTTTAATGCTACTTTGGTGCTTTCTCTTGTGCCCTTCCCTTTTACATGTGCAGCTCTAACCTAAATTGTGCTTATTTAGAGCCCAATGCGAGGCTGTGCTTCCAGGTTAAGTCCATGAGATGCATTAGCCATGACAAAGATGAGCAATCTGGGGTGAAAGGTCTCTGCTAAGTCAGACTGGATAAGGTCGCCTAAGAGGCTACAAGAAGATCATGTTTGTCTCAAGTATATCCTATTTATGTTTTGAAGTACACAGTTCTAGGGCAGACACCAGAAATTTCTTGAGTTAAAATTACCTTATTTATTTATTTATTTTTACACTTGTGTTCTGGCTTTAAACTCTTGCATTTCTCTTTTGCAGAGATCCTACACATTGCTTGTTGAGGCATGGGATTACAATGATAACTCTACTAGTAAGTATTGGATTCTCTGTTTTACTTGGTTCAAACTCCTTGATTTCCCGTCTATTGGGGGGGGGGGGGGGCGGGGAGGGAAGCCCTGTTTCATTCTCACCTTTCAGACATCTCCCCAGTCTGCCCTGAACAGCCACGGAGGAGAGGGGATGCTCTGCCAGCCTTGCTTCTGAGCGGCTGCTCCAGGCTGCACTGTGGCCTCCCTCTCGCTGCGCAGGGAGGTTGAGTAGCTTGCTGGCTTAGGCACCCAAGGGCTGATGCCTAAAAATAACCATCCTCCCTTCTCCTTGGGGAGAATAAATGGCCAGCGTGTGGGGAAAGAGGTTTGTTCTGTTTTGTGGGATGCCTTTTGGGCTTTGTTTTTTCTTGAATGATATTCAGAAGCCTAAATCCTGTTGACTGCAAAACTGAACTGAATGCACGTGCTGCTTATTTGAGGGGCATCAAACCTGGTGCATCCATTCAGCTAATGACCATAGATGAGAAATGGGAATGATTTTCAGCTCTTGCCCAGAGGTTGGATGTGTAGGATTTAATAATTGAGGAAGGAAGAATATGAGCTGTTCTACTTATAGCCTATGGATACTGAAGTAGAAGGGCAAAATTGCCTCAGTTCTCAAGCTAGAGCTTTACTAGTGTGCGTGGGGGGAAAAGCTGGAGCAGAAGGAATGACTCTGAACTTGTGAACCTTTGTTATTATAAGTCTTTTTGCTTCCATCCAGAAGCAAAAGCAGCCCTGGGGCCCACCTCCCCCAGGTGGTGCAGGAGCTGAGCAGAGTCCCTTCCAGGGTGTCTAGTGGCAGCCGCAGGGTACTAAGAAGGGCTTCCTATGTCGTGTGGCAGGAGGAGGCCCTTGCAGCTGTGTGTGTGGCGCTGTGGGGTTTGTTGTGCGCACAGCGCTATAGGTTTGTCGTATAGGTTGATGCTTACCTCGAGTTCATGACTGTCAGGAAACTGCCCTGTGGCTCCAGGGGCCTTTCTGCACCAGTCTTCTTTTTTAATGTATACAGGACATCCTATTAATTCTGCAAGAGAAGAAATTCCACTGAAAATGATTCATATGACCATGAGTGATACCCATAATGTGCTTTACAGCCTGCTATGTCCAACACTGTTGCAGTTCTTGTGCTTTTAAGCCTGACCCCAGCCCCAGGAACGGGCCTAGAAAACTTTTTGGGTCTCTATTAGAAGTGTCTTATCGAGGAGCGGAAAATACACTGCTCTGGCAGCAGAGCTGTATCATAAAGGGGAGATGCTTGCATTCAAAAGAAGGTCCTGTTTACGGTAGACTCTGAGAATTTTCTCAGGCTGGGTCTCTGCCACTTTTACTATTATTAGAGCTCATCTTTTTTCATGAAACAACTGCATTTCCAAAGCCACACAATGAAGCCTTTCTTTGCTTTCATGTTCTGGATGTGTGATTGTCTTCAGACAGAACTGCCTCATTTTCTCTGCAGTGCATTTGACCAAGAGCAGACATGGCCTTGCATATGTTCCTGATTTACATTCCTGCACTAGCTTTGCTGTCACATACCCATCTGTAGGTCCTTGCAGTCGCTATACTGCACAAGCCCTTCTCTTTGCACTATATCACTTTACTTACAGTAGCTTTCCCATAACTAAAGAATAAGCCTCGAAGAACTAGTTGAGCTAGGGCTAAGCGACTGTCATGAGAAAATATGATGAGTATTTTTAGATGGTGATGGGATTTTCTTTTGCCCTAATTACAGCTGAATTGTGAGCACTCTGTGAGAGCTCTTTTAAAAAACAGTGGGTTTAGGAGGCACCGTGTATTCTGCAATAGTTGTAGCATCCTGATCAATCCTGTCATTTGGAGATCGTCGAGTGGATGCTTCCTTCCCCCCTCTACATTCCTCTCCTCCTACGTTCCCTTTACCACACGCTCGCTCTTGTCCCACTTCCAAGCGTGGCTTGCAGTTAAATTCTGGCCCTGGTGAAGCCGATGAGAATCGTGCTTTGTTGGAGCCAAGATTCGATTTAAATGGTTTTCTTACCCCGGTTCTTGTCTAGATTCCATCTTGCTCCAGTCGCTTCATACATAAAGCTAATGGGGCCGACACTGCATCTCAAACTATGTCAAAGAGCTATTGTAAATGACTAGTATCGGTTGCATGTGAATTCCAGGCAGGCATAAGAAGCTTCAACACAAAGTAAACCAAGCCAGAGCTGGAAGTTGTCTGAAGTAAAGACTTTCAAAAAAATAACTGTGGTGTCTGTGGCCACCCAAACTGCATAGAGGCATCCAGGCTTTCTTGGTGTGCTTCCCAGGGCTGGCCAGTGGCAGATTCTGAAAACTGGGCCCCTGAAGAGCAAAGGTGGGCACTCAAGATTGCTAATTTTCTCTCTGCCGAAAAACTTTGCCCTAGTTGCTCCTTGAATAAAGTCAGACTAAAGGCTTTGAAGCTCAGCCACCAAAAATAAATGAAACCACCAAATTTTCTAGCATCTAAGTGCAGAGTGGGAGTTTAAAACTATGCAGAAAGCCTCTCTCCCACTTCATCAGCGCCTTAGTGTTTCCTCTAGCCTTTCTGTCTGCTGTCTGTCACAGGCTTCTGAGTCAAACAATGTTAAGGGGCTAATGAAGACCCCTTTTCTCTCAAGTCTCTCTAGTCTTTTATTTGTTTTTTATTTTGAACTTAACCAGTGTGCTGCTTTGGGGTCGCACACTACGGGCTAAGAGTGGCAGTGTTGTTGCAATGCCTTCCCTGAAGCCTGGGTCAGCACCCTTGTGTAAGTGTGCCCTGGCAGGTGGGAATAGGGAGGGGTGGAGAAACTGCTCTGCAAGAAGGAACTTGCCACAACTTCATTGTGAAAACTGTGGGTGACGGCTGAGGAAAAGGATCTGACGAGTCTGTGTGCCCTTACTTGGATTTAAATGTACAATGACAGCTTTACAGCCTGTATCAAATGAAAGGTATTTTAGCCAGCTCCAAAGTGAAATCGCAGCTTGTTTTCAGTTGGGCACTTACCAAAATAAAGTCGGGGGACTAATAAGGATGGTTGTGTCTACGTTCAGTAGTCTGTGCATAAGGGCTCGAAGGAGCTGGCGGCTGGAGTTGAGATGTCGCAGTGGGGCAGCGAGGATATGTTCCCCAATGAGCTGACAAGCAGGGGAAGAAGGGTAGAGCAGAGGCGAGACGAAAGGGCTCTTTCTCCGCGGCACTTGTGTTTCTGGTGCCAAGACCTGAAATAGCCATCAAGGGTATGTTTCCAGCGGAGAACAGGAAAAGACTCTTCACAAAAGCAACGCAGTGTGTTGGGGGTGTGACGGAACTCCACTGAGTGTCGTTCCCTCTCTCCTGCCTAGGAGAGAAAAGGATAGAGTTGTCTCACTCCCAAGAAACAGGATGTCTTTATGCACAGGCTGGGTATTTGGGGAAATGCATTCACTTCCCAGCTACGCTGTAGATCGGGGTGTAATCTTGGCAAGGGCAGCAAAGCCATCTCCAGCACGCCTGAGTGCAGCCATAATTGCCTGCCTAGCTCCATTCAAGACGAGCAGATATGCATCTGCTTAAGTACCTCTTAGAATTAGTCTGTAATCTTGTTGATGAGATCTGAGAGTCTTACACCTGCACAGTACAGGACATGATATTGCTCTGGATATACCAGTATGGAAAAGTCCTTAGGCATCTGCATTGCTTGTGAATGGGTTTTGAACTAATAAAGGCCTAGATGCGTCGGAAAGTCTTAGGCGTAGATGTGGGGTTGGGGGCTTAGTGCCAATGAATAATAAAAACTGATTTAAATTCGAAACGTCATAAAACCAGAAATACCAGAAGGTGAATAAGAAGTTGTTGCCCTTGATTTCACACTGTAAATGCTTAATAAGCGCTGTAGTCTTCAGCCAAGAATACCTGTATCTGCTTAAAATATATATGTATTGACACTCTTCAGTTGTTGTTTACAGTTTTAAAGATGGTTAGGTTGAAGACTTGCTCCACAAGCAGGTGGGATCTAGCAGGGAATTGATAGCAGATACCTGAGGCTTGAGGAGCTTGTTTAGATGTTCCTTTAGAAAGCTAAAAATCAAAGGCCCTTAACAATTTATTCAAAGTTTTTTATACAGAAGCCTGCCCGTGTATTTTCATAACCTTTCTGTAGCAGTTTTATTAGTCTTCAACTCTGCTTTATGTAAAATTCTCCCAAATTGTTTTTAATTGTTGGAAGGACAAGTGAATGTCAGTACTCTTTAATTCGTAGCACTTCAATGTGCTAGTTCTTCACACGCTGCTAATATGTCACTGGCAAACTGCCCTTCTGCCTGAAATTCTTCTGTCTCTGGATTATGCTTCTCATATACAGAAAGTGCAGCCTGGCACTTTCTTTTAAACTATGTCTGGAGGGCCATTTGGGCTGCTTTATGATAAACTTTCACTCAGCAGTCAAGTGCTTGCTAGCAGCAGGTTGTACGGTGGTGTCAGATCATTTAAGTCACAAGGCCTGGACTACAAAGTGACATACCACAGATATGTACAATATTCTGTGCTAATGTGAAATATTATTCAAGCTGTAATTTAGACAGCTGTGGGTCTGTAAAAGCCAGAGAACTTTTGCTGGAGTTAAGCATTTAGCATCAAGTCTAAACTTTGAGATCTCCTATAGAGTGAAGGAGAATCTGTAATAAATGCAGTGATGTGTGTGCCTTGCTCGGAGCTCTGCTAAGCTTGAATTTTTAGTGTGAGCTAACACGTGAAAAGAGAATTTCCACAACGTTTCTTAGCCAGAGCCTATGAAAAAATCACTGATGTTGACTGTGTGCCAAAGCTGCTGCTTCTCAAGGGATTCGGGGCTCACCCTGGAATCCCAGAAGGCTGCAGACTTTTCTTTTGTACAGTCTGTGTCCAGTTGGTGGAGAGTGCCCTACTGCAGCATGGAATACTCCAGTGAGTAACAAGGCCAGTGCTAGTAATTGAGTTGCAGGGAAAATCACTTTATATGCTCCTGTGGAGCTAGGAGGAGAAGCACCTCCATTTTCTTTAAGTGCTAGACATGTGGTTAGTATTGAACATCTTCACACTGAGAAATTGATAAGTGCCTGGCAAAGACTTAACGGTCTATCTCGACTTCAAGGCCTGTTTGGTTTGACAGGGTGTATGAATGTTTCAGTTAGTAGTGTGGAGCCCTAGGACAGCTTTATCTTACTCTCTGAAACCAAACCGGCTGACTCGCTCATGTCTATGCAGCTTGGGAACTCCAGTTTGGAAGTATCTAACTCTGCTCTCTGCTCTCCCACGTAGATCCTGATCGCATTATTGAAAAGGCATCGCACTCGGGCATGATCAATCCGAGCCGTCAGTGGCAGACTCTGAAACACAACGCGGGAGTTGCCCACTTCGAGTATCAGATCCGGGTGACCTGTGCAGAGCATTACTACGGCTTTGGCTGCAACAAGTTTTGTCGACCAAGAGATGACTTCTTCACTCACCACACCTGTGACCAGAATGGCAACAAAACATGCTTGGAAGGCTGGACGGGACCAGAATGCAACAAAGGTTTGTGACAGATGCTTTAACTGCAAATAATCGGCAGTTTTGGATGGGCTGGTGGACTGAGACAACTCCACTTCATGTCCAGACTGTAGTTTGGTGGTATGCTAGAGTGTTAGGGTGACAGACAGTGAAGCAACTCTTTACCCAGAGAGCTCAGCAAGGAGAGGACTAGTTCTAGCCTTGTTTTAAAATCCTGGGAGAGGTCTGAATATAATGAGGACTGGGGCCTTAACAAATGTATTCTTTCTGTGATTATCCCCATCTTTGCCCTTGGGAAGAGAGCCCAGCCCATTGACTTCAATGGGAGTTCTGCTGCTGACTTCAATGGCAGGATTTCCCCTTTGGTGCAGAACTTCAAGACAAGCAGGAAGGAGGAGAGACTTGTTCTAGAGGTGACCTGGCAAGTGCAAAGCTTTGGTGTTGAAAAATCCCAGGCCATTTGTTCCACCTGAGCTGCTGTTTAACATGCATATTAGGGATTGACAATTTCCTAGGTAATTTCAGAAGGAGAAAGCAGGACACTGAATAGGGGCAACAGACTATCGGCATGTCTTGCTGACTGAGTTTACCTGCAATTTGAATAGACGCTCATCTTAATCTCCTGTCTGTGCAGAGATAGGGCTCAAAAGCAAATCCAGAGTACTTAAAAGTTGCTCTGAATTAGATAGAGAGATAGGGGTGAGCTCTGCAAAATGCAGAGAAAGGAAATCTGTAGGCTAGAAGCGACTTGCAGCTCTGTAAAGTGAGATGGCTTCTCTACCATTGAGGCAACTCTTTGAAGAGTGTTAAGTGTGATTGTTCTGCAGAGGTGGCTGATAGATTCCCTGTTGTGGGGAACACCTACCTTAGGTAGACTTGATATGAGAGACTTGCTAAAAACTTGGATTCTGTAGGATTATAGTGACAGAGATTAAAACCTTCCCACGGGTTTGCAGATGGAGGGAGCCGGCAGCCTGCTGATACTCCTTTTGTTTTGTTTTAACAGCTATTTGTCGTCAGGGATGTAGCCCCAAGCATGGTTCTTGCACAATTCCAGGAGAGTGCAGGTAAATGCTTCCCTCCCCTTCCCTCTCATTCCCCTCCTCCCCACCAAGTAACTAAAAAAGATGCTAAAAACACTGGGATTAGGGAAGAAGGGTATTCTTGAGGTTCCACTTTTGACCAGGGTATGCTATTCATGCTGACTAATCCCAAATAAAATGGGAGGCAGGTAGGTTTTTAATGCACTGATAATTTTGAGGGGTGCTTAGTTTGTGAAATGGCAATGCCCAATAGAGCTGTGGGATAAATACTGTGAATACTGCCTAATTAGCACTAATTGCTCCTGCATAAATGGTGCAAATGTTTTGGGCTGTGTATGTTTGTTTTTTTCAATACAACCTGGTTAATAGGCTTTCTCCAGTAGAGTTTGAACTGCACCATGGCTACTTCTCTCTTCTCTCTTTCGCGTCTGTTTTCCCCCTCTACTTTCCTCCACTCCAAAGTTTGCTTCATCGGTAGGCAAAAGTCAAGCATTCTTTAGAATGGGATTAGTTAAATCTCCTGGTTCCTTTGCTATTGTGAGCCAGGCTCCGAGTGCTGAGAGGTTAATAGCTGGGATGAAATCTTGTCAGGAGACTGATGAATGCCGAATTTTGCTGCTGTTCTTTGAAGTCCGTTCTGTCCTGGCAAGGAGACAATGAAAAGCAGAGTTCAGCCATAACCCAGCAATTAAATATTTGGAATACCTCAAAATATGCACCATATATTTACGGCACAGGGAGTTTCTTCGTGTATCAATGGAGGGATAAGGATGGCAATAAATATGGATGGACATTTTTATAAACAAACAGTTGTAGCTTGTTTGCGGGAGCCCTTTATAAAACCTGTTTACAAAACTAACTGGTGGATTCTCCTTTGCTGGAAGCTTTCACACGAATTGGATTGCTCTTCTCAATAAACTGCACTTCAAGCAAGAATTAAATGTAGGGTGTCTGGCAGACTATAGTGTAAGAGGTCAGCCCAGATCCCCACAGGAGTTTGTTCTTTCTTTTTATCCCTGTCATCTCTACTTCAAAAACAAACCAAAAGCACTTTCATCAAGGGGAATCCTTAGAGCAAAGTTAGAAAGTAACTTTTCATTCTCCACAAGAGAAATGACAAAGTGAAAGTCAAGCTCCAGGATGGACTGATAAGGGTTATGCTAAGTGCTAGAAGCACCTATATAGCATGGTTAACCCAAAAAATACCAAATCTGGTGTTTTTTTTTTTTTTTTCCTGTTAAAAGGCAAGTAGTAAGAAGCCTTGGTGGGGGCTGGGGAGAAAATAGTGAGGAGGGGGTATCAGTTAAGGCTAGCAGTGATTTGTGCTTCTGTCATCAGAATAAACATGCCTTGCAGAGGTTGCTGTCTCCTAGTCAGAACAACAGGCTTTGTTTCCAGAGCTTTTTTTCTCTTCCCTTTCTCTTTCTAAGGCTCTTACCTCCCACTCACTGCCCAGACATGCACTAGTGCTCTTATTTACTTAAGGTGCAACTTTCCCACACTTGATTTGCATAGTCTTGAAACAATGCTGTCCTTCTGGTGCTTTCAGATAACTTCTGCCTGCCAAGTTAGACCAATATCTTTAAAGAGACTACAGAAACAAGATTTTATTTTCTCTTAAGTTTTGATGAGTCATGCAGCCTCTATGCTACCAATGCAATAGAGTTTAAAAATAACATCCCAGCAGAAACTGCTCTGGGTTCTGGTATAATAGACAACTTGCAAACACTCTTAAAATATCCTGTTCCCTCCTGGTGCAAGTCACTGGCTTTAATGCAAGCCTGCCAACAAAACCAAATGCAAGGAAAGTTAACTTTAAGTTTCTCACGAGAAACTGCTGCATACATATTATTAAACAAGAATGACTACATATTATTAAACAAGAATTACAACTATGAATCTTGTTTTAGAATGGATATCTGATTGATGGGATGGGTTTTTTATGTTTTGTTTGTTTGTTTTTTTCTAAAGATGACCATAGCCCCATTCCTTTTTTTTTCTTTTTTTTTTCTTTGTTATACTCTGAAGATAATCTTGGTGGGGTATTTTTAAGTATTTTTTTTTTCTCTTTACACATCAAAAAGCTTTAACTTGACCAAAAGAAAGAAGAGTAAAATTCTAGATTTGTGTGCTGCTTTTTTTAGGTGAGGTGCCTTAGTTAGGCCTGCATGTCAGCTCACAGGCAAGTTACTTTGAATGCAATAGAAGTCAAAAGGGGTATATTCCTAAATCTTGGTCTTTGTGCATTCTTTTTCTATTCCCGCTATGGAAGCACTTTCCAAGAGCTCCTTGAGAGGGGCTGTTTTGCTTGATTTGGGGTTTTTTTCATGATCTTTGTCCACAAAGAAAAATAAGTTGGACTAACTCTTCTTTTGTTTTGTTTTGTATATATACATAAACTATCAAGTGTTTCCCACTGATTTTGAGTAGGCTGCTATTGAAGTAGTTCTTGAAAAAACCCACAGTTAATTAGGATGCACTTTGTCACCTGAGATTTTTTTAGAAGG
>JAVCKT010021922.1:0-16455 GCA_032273925.1 Rhynchotus rufescens
TGAATGCAAAAGTGAAAGAAACAAGCAAGTATTTTTTAGGGATCTTATTAAATGATTATTAGTTGCAGTGCTCAGTTTATTTGTAAATACCAAACAGGCTGGGCTGGATGAATCTCCAGGCTCGTCTTTCTGCTACCCACCAGAATTAGAAGTATGATATACCTAATATAAACCATATTTTTCAAACCCCTAAGTGGCCTAACGGAGCTGAAAAGCTTGTCATCCTTTAGAAAACTTTTCTTTTTGTGTTTTATTTCTATTAAAATTCATAAGCTCTAATAAACAAACTGAAAAATAAAATGCAAATGTGTTCATGGTCACACATCCATTCCCCTCTAACACACATTTTCTGAAGCTCACAGCAGCCTTGTACCTGCATATTGCAGAGATGTGTTTGCTACAGGTATGTAACCTAAGACTGTTTGTAAGAAACATCCTAAACTTGTCCCTTGCTGTAAATGTGACATCTTTACAGCACATGCTTAGCAAATGAAAGCCCTGGGAAAAGGAGGAAAGTCAGGATACCCCCCATATAACTGATTGTAAATTCTTGGGCACCAGGTTTATATTCTTAATAACCTACTAGTTAGACTTAGTGTGTCTGTTCCATCTAAGTCAATTTAAATGAGGTGTACCAGATACAGTACATAAAGTGTTTCATACTTGTGGAGATATGTTTAACTATTGTTTCTTTAGGAAAATCTAATAGCTAGCTCCATTTAATCACTGTCAGATGTTCTGCATGTTGCAAGTGGCAACTTCCCTGACACAAACTGCTTTTAATCAGGAATCTCCAACATATCTCACATATATCTTGGGCTGCCTTTTGTGAGACATTAAAATGTTTTTGCAGATTTTATTTTTGATCATGCAACCCTGGTTTACTTTTTGCTTTACTGGGTACTCAGAGGAAAACCCTACAAGGCAAATCTTCCTTCTCCTGGAAAAGTCCACGTATTCCATGGGGTTTTATAAAAATTGAATAAAAAGAGCACAACAGCAGCGCTGCACACAAGGACACGGAGGCCCTCGCTTGAGGCCCGGGCCAGGCGCGGTGGTTCTGCCAGGGGCACAGGAGCAGCCCAGCCCAGGCCTGAGCGCAGGAGCCTCCGAACGCGGCGCTCAACTTGCCCGGCTCCAAAAAGGCAATCAAAGCCACCCCCCAGCGCGTGATTAAATACACGCAAGGGATAATCCTGCCTCCGAAAAGCTGGAGAAAAGGTGGTGCCGAGGCGGGTTTGAAGTGGCCTCCGTAATAGAAAAGGACGGTCCCTCTCTGTGCACGCCGTGATTTGCTCTGGGATTTCTGTGGTGCCCCGTAAGCCTACAGGATATTGCAGCAGCTTTTGTGTCGCTGGTGACCCAGCTGCTCGTTATTGAAAAATTCCTGGGCGAGATGTGGAGGGCAGGAGGCTGACCCCGCGCCGCGCGGATGATACTGTCTTTCAAAAGATACAGGATTAAAGGCCGGGCAAAATCTGGAGGAAAGCTATGTCTGGTTTTCTGTGTTTTCGTTGTCTTTCACTATATTGGCCCAGAGAGGGATGTTTGTACAGGATTTAATTAGTTGGAATCAGGCTGAGATTATTGTTGAGACTATTTACTCAGCAAAGCTCCAGTCTGAGCCAGAGCTCGCAACAAGCCTGAATGCGAAAGCCGGCGCACTCGGCCCTGCTGCTGCTGCCCGGCCGCGCACTCCTGCTTCCCCAGCGCCGGGACGCTCCCCACGCCGGGGGCTCCTGCGCTCCCCCGAGCCACGGTGCGGATGCGGCTTCAGGAGCAGGTGCCCCAGGAAGGCGGCCGGGACAGGGAGCTGCACCGTCAGCTCCGTCTCATCAGGTGCAGCCCCCACGGACAAATCACTCACCGGGATCCTTCAAACGGAACCAGGGTCCCACTGCCAGGGAGCCGCTCGTGGCCAAGGAGCTGCTGCTCCAGCACTGACTTCTACCAGTCCTGAACAACTCCTGGCCTTGGCTCAAAAGACTCTTTGTGAGCAAGAATGTTGTCAGCATTTTGCCTTTAAAGACGCACAACCCAAAGAATAAACACAGGTCAAGATTTATGCCTTTTTGGCACGCTCGTGGCCTGGTGACTGCGGGTGCATTTGCTCAGAGTCAGAAGCCAATGGTATCACCAGGACCATAGTCATTTTGCATGATGTGCTGGCAGAGCCACCACGCCGACACGCAGGCCCATCAAGAAGAGCTCAGAGCAGGACAGGACACGTGAATAACGGCGAGCACAAAAGACACCGCGCAGGAACCTCTTAAACATTTCACTGGTGATGCTGCCGCACACCTGCATCCACACGGCACCTTAATGGGGCCACGCACCCGTGCAGGTCGGTTCCTGAGGAGCTGACACAGCCTTGGAGGACTGTGAGCACCGGGTGGCTGCTGGGGATGCACTGCACCTGAGGGGAGCCAGGGGAGCCCCAGCTGAACTGCTGCAGAGCTGTTAACAGCGCGGTTCCCCATCGGCGCATCCCCCCGCGCAGGGCCACCAGGGCCACGTTTTTGGTGATTATTATAAAGAAAACTGTTTTTACAGACAGGACGTGAAAGACGCAAGCTGTAGATTACCACCCAGATTAGCATGCAAAAATGTATTTGAATTTCTGATCAGCAGGAGGCTTCAAAGGGACCAGGGGCAGATTAGCAGGTGTTAAGTGAAAAAAAGAAAGAGAGCTTTTGTGCTACAAAGTTGCGCTGGCAAAACAAATATGTCTTTCACTTTGAAGAGCAGCAGGAATTTGTGTGCATCGCCATGGAAACGCAGGGCCGTGGCCGGCGGCAGGTCTGCAGCACAGAGCCGCTGCGCGTGCACGTGGCAGCGCCGCTGCCCGCTCCCGGAGCGCCCTCTGCTCCCAGAGAGCTGGAGCGGGACCGGAGCCTCGCCCAGACGTACCCAACCTCCGCAGCTCCCTTCCGCAAATACCTCGTTCAGCACGGGTCCTGGGATGTGGGGACCAGAAGCACCCAGAGCACCACCACCACCGCACTGCATGCGGGCAGCCGGGGCAGCAGGACCCCAGCACCGTGTCAGGAACGAGGGACGCAGGATGCTCCATCCTGCTCAGTCACAGCCCCGTCCCAGAGCAGCGCCCGGCACAGTCTCCTCCAGACACCATTTCTGGTAGTTTTCTTCTGCTGGAAAACCCAGCTGCTGTCAAAGAACCCAGCCTGCTGGTGCTGGAGCAAGAGCGACCCTCGCACGGTGCCACGAGGCGGGCTCCAAGGCGCAAGCGGCGACACGGCTGCCGTCGGCGCCGGGCAGCATCGAGGAGACGCAAGCGCCGCGACAGCCCCCGGGCGCCCCGAGCCCTGCTCCCTGCGGAAATGCGCACCCCTGCCTCCGATCCCGCTTCCACGCTGCTTCCCAAGAACTCCACCTCGGCCTGCTCCGTCTGGAGCTGCAATCACGCTAAGAAATCTGGCAAAGCCAACGCGCTGTCCTTTCTACTCGCTGGACACTCATGAAAAGCAGCACAGTGCTGAAACCCAAGGAATTGGTTCTGCCAAATTCCACTGAGCTAAAACCTCAGGATTTGCTGCAGACATGGACTGAGATTTGAGAACATTTAGTTTAGAGGGAGAAAAGACTGTTTTAATCACTAACTAGTCACATGTCTGTTTACAACCAGCAAAGGCAAGTCACACCTGCAGCATGTTTTAAAATAACAGTCTTGAAAGGATATTTCACTTAAGCCATGCAATTTTAAATAAATTAGTCACATCCAGGTAATTTGGGGAAGTTTGATGGGGAATATTTCTCCATGCTGTGGCTCACTTCATGAGCATACATGAAGTGCAAGAAAACATGGTTTGTCTAAGTGCATGAAAAGTATCCCTATGTCCATACCTTGTTTACATTCCTGGTATAAAAATGTTTCAGTTTGCACTTAATTCTAGGCTAGATCTGACATAATAAAGCCAATCAACTCCAAACAAGGGTGCATCACTTCAAAGCATGGGTTAGAGATGCCCAGCCAAGATTGTGCTGAACAAATAAAGATATTTTATGGCTCAGACCTGGAAATGGGGGGAATAACTTGCAGTCAGACACCAGTTTTAGACTGTCAGTTATGTAAAGCAGCCCAAGACAAGGCAGCTGAATTTGTAGCACACAAAACCCAGACAAGTGCGGTCAATCTCCTGAAAACATTAATTTATTATCAGAGATGTCACGCCTACACAATGGCCCTATTGTGGCTTCATTAGGTAATTTCCCTTGAAGACCAGCTGTTTGCGGCGTGGTGGGATGAATAATGGGGCAGAGGAGGATACGGCGCGTGGGGCCGCGGCCGGGCGGGAGCCACTGCGCGATGCCCCGGGCGGCCGCCTGCGCCCAGGTGCCGCGTGGGGACGGCCACCAGCCAGGGCAGCCGGCGGCCGCGCTCCAGGCAAGCCGGTACCCCCGCTCCAGAAGGGCCTCCCACCCCACGGACCATCCCAAAGAATTATTTAACTATAATTTACTATGGCAGATTATCTGAGTCTGTTGTCTTTCTTTTTGTCTTTGTCTTTTTTTTTTTTTTTTTTTTTTTTTAATTTTATCCAAATACACTATTCCTCTCTGAAATGATTCCTCCGAGGGCTACATCTCCGTCACACAAGTATCGCTGCAATTAAAGTGAGTTAAATTCGCCAATAAGCAGACATGCACCATGTGCTGCATGGTTGCTGCTCATTATGTTCGGGACATTAATGCTCACAGATCGTCAAACCTTTTTACGCCACAGACACCTAGGCTGCCCTCACGATGAGAAGAAAAATAAATAAATAAAAAAGCTTGTGTTGGCTGTGTCCTTTAAAGCGCATCCCAAATGCAGGGAATGGCAGGTGGGCCGGGTCCCTGTGCGGGACACAGCTCTGCTGCAGCGGGGCGCCCACGGGCGCCGCCGCTTTTGTTGCCTTTCGAACGGGAGCCGGGCGCGACAGACACCCCTATTGTGGATCCAATCAGCCCAACTGGTGAGCTGGGGCGCATGGGCCAACGGGAGGCATGAATTGTCATTTTGATTTGGAAAAGAAGAAAAAACGAAAGAAAAAAGCCCTCTTTCCTTTGCCTATTACAGCAGCTCTTCACTTGAAGAATTGCTCTTCACTTCCCTTAAAGCCTAGCAATTCCTGATCTATCAGTCTTCTGCAAAAGTTCCTATTGCTGCTGTAATTCCCTTTAAGCTGCAATTATATTAACACTTTTAATTAGAATCAATTTCATGAAAACAACAACAAAAAGTCAGTGAATATACTTTAAATAATTTCTATAGTGAGAGGCACCTACATGGCACTCAAGGTAATCTGATATTAGAATTGCTAATTATTAAATATAATATATGGTTTTCTAGGGGGAGCCTCATACAAAGCAAGTATTTTAGGAGATATCTTCTACTGAAACCTGATTTTATCAATGGAGCCCTGCAGCTGAGATTAGGACATTGTCCTCATCTGCCCATGAAGCAATTGGTGCAAGCTGAAAACCTGCAGACACCTGCAGGCTCTGTGCATGATGTGTGTGTTGGAGCATGTTGGAGCATGTTGTGTGTGTGGAGTTGGACCCCCAGCACCTTCACCCTCCGAGGCAGAGGCCCTCCTTGCCCACAACCACCTTCAAGAGCTGCACACCTCTGCACTTCCATTTGAAAACAAAGCAAGGAAATCGCTATCAGGATTGCTATTTCCCCGCCTTGCTCCTGCGCTCCCAGGCTGGGGGACTTCAGCTTTTAGTTGAAGCATTAGAAATGCAACGGAAGCCAGGCAGACACAGCTGCAGCAGGGTGGGCAGCAGCTCCCAGCGCCAGGGGCAGCTCCTGGCCGCTCTGCTCCTGGGTCCGGCCAGCCCGCACTCAGCCCCACGGCCCCGCACGCAGCGCGCGGGACAGGTCCTGCTCCCGACACTTGTGCCCATCGAAGCGACCACACAATTAACAAAATCTTGTCTGGGGTTTAGTTGCAGAATCCGATTATTGTTCTACATTTATCTTAACCAAAGTAGCTGACAAATAACTGCAAAATAATGCGATAAAAACCATTTATAATGCCAGCGTATTCCGGGTCTTTCTCCCTAACTAGTTATGACAAGGTAATAATGCTGGTTATGCATTTGTCTGACTTTAAATTGGTTACTTACAGCCATGATGGATGAGGAGAAAGATCGCCTTATTTTGAAAAGCAGCTCTTGATTTCTGATCTCATTTTTGCAGATAATGAATTATATCTAATTAGTAGGTTCCAAATCTAATCAAGAGGTTGAGATGTTGACCCAGAGAAAACCAAAGAGGGTGAGGAGAACTGCTTTTATATATATATTTTTTTTTATCTTAAGCAAAGAACTCTTCCTAAGCACATTGTCAAGAGGGTCCTGACTACACTGCAAAGATGGAACCAATTGTAAAATTCACCGTCTGTTTCTGTTAGCAGTTTACTGAAACTCGTCTCCACAGATGCATCCTTGCATTGGGAACGTAAACTCCCTATTCACCATTACACTCCATTTATTTTTTAGAAAAAGTATGGAAAACTATGGTTGCTGTAAGCAATTTCAGGATCTGAGTGAAAGGTGTTACCCCAAATGCCATGAAATATTTTGTGAGTTAAGAAAAATTTCCATAAGAATTCTTAAGAAATAAATGATTCTTGAAACCTCAAGGATGCTGTGCCATCTGTCCAAGGACTTCCCCAGCAGCTGCACAGCTATTCCAAAGCTTGCAGTGCCGCTGCTTGTCCAGGTCTTTAAACCTCGGGCAGAAAGTGCGATGCAGGAGCATCAGTGCAACTTATGAGCACGTCCTGTACTGCAGCAGCAGCCACAGTGTCGTTTACTGGGATTTCTTAACTGAGGACCTTAACTGAACTCTGCAGCATCGTGGGCAAGGCAATCAGGAACCAAAGCAAAGGGACATCACTACAAGAGACTACATCACTGCATCACTCAGCTTTTTATTCTGAGAGGGGTACCTTCAAAAACTCTGTGTGTTATTTGTGAATACTCCCAACAAAGACAGCATTGGGCTGCACAAGCAGCCTGAGTTAGGCTCCCAGGACTGCGTGCTGCTCGGTCCTGCAGACAGAGCGAGCACCAGTGGGAGGTCCCAGTCGACGGGTCCTGCTCTGCATCCTTCATTCAGAGAGACTGAGCGACCAGCTCCAGCTCTGCCCCTTCCTTGGGCAGTTTTAAGGAGATCGCTTTTAAAGCCAGAGGCTTCCGTTTGGCACATTTATCTACTTATTTATGTATTTCCAAAGATCACCACAATATTTACTCTGTTATTAAACTCCATGTGTCAGGTGCTAATGGTCTGTAATTATTTTTGAAACTGGATTTGGTGCCTTCGAGTTGCCCAGTGCAGACGCATCCCAGTGATGCATGCTGGTGTCAGGGCAGCTGCTAGGATCTCACATGAGAAGCATCCTTCTGCTCCTGCAATTTCCTTGGAAAACACCTGCCACAGAGTGCGCAAAACTGGAGCAATAGTGAGCAGCACTTAAAAGCAAGCCAACCTCCAGCAAGCCAGACTATATGTAAATCAACTTAAAATTATTCTAGAAGAATAATGCAGAAAAGCTGTGATTAACAACATTTACATTCAGCAGCTTGCACTGGACTGCACCAGCCTACATGATGCACTGCAGCTTCTTCTTCTACAAAATAATTTCCTTCCTAACTGCAGGAAGCTTGACGCTCCCGAGCAGAGCTGCCCCTGGTGCCCAAGCGTGGGCGAAGCGTCGCGCCCCGCGAGCGGGGGGCAGCGCCCGCTGCTGCCTCCCCACGCTGCCCCACGCACGCCCCGGGCCCGGGCGGCCGCTGGCGCAGCAGCCCTGCCGGGGCTCGGCAGCCTCCCGCAGACGCATGCGGAGGGTGCTGCAGAAGGGCAGCTCAAGCTGAAGGCAGCAATTAAATGGTAATTAGGGCTTTACTTCATCTTGTGATTGATAGAGGCTTACCGGCCCGAACTGCGTCTTGTCATACTCTAATAGGCTAGAGGAGCTCCTCCACTCAAGTCTGGAGGATTTTGCCTTATCCCAGAGGAGATAACCTACTCGTTATGTAATCTCCTGCCCACAGAAGAGCCGTGCCAGGTTTGCAGCCTGGGATGCTTCCCAGCTGACCTCCAGATGCGTCCGGGATCTTCCTGGGAGCAGGGGACGGCGGGGGCTTTTCCTTGGCGCTTTCAGCCCTTCAGCACCTCCTTGCCCAGCCACACAGGGAGCCGGCTGCTCCGTTTCACATTCTCACCCAGCATGAATGCACACGGGAGCATTTACGGGGTGACAACTCTTGCACTGTTCATCGCCGCCTGCTCCTGAGCCCTAATGAACGTCACCAAGAGGGTGCAACCCCTGAGCGCAGCCTCCAGCGCTCAGGCTGCGGCTCCCTGCGTGCCCAGCTCCTGCGCTCGTCACTGTCACACGGGCCTTTGCAGCCCCAATTACTTATTATAAACAATTCAGTTTATCTTTATCAGAATCATTATCTAAATTGGTTACATGACACACACCGTTTTCCTAACTGCACCCTTGGGAAGAGCTGCTATAAAACCTGCGATTTTGTCCTGTGTAATTACCCCTCCATGGGCTATAAAACATCGTGCTGGTGTTTAACACAGGTACAGCCGGCGCGTCCCACTGCTCCGAGCGGGAACAGGGCGCACGGCAGGCGCGAGGCCTCGGCCGCAGCGGGGCTCACGAGGTGCCTGGCGAGCTTGTCACGACAGCCCTTTCCCCCACGCAGAGCGGTGACCCAGCAGCGCCAGGTGAAGCGCAGCCCGCGCTGCAAACAATGAGGTGTCACAACAGCGGCCAGCACAACCACACTCCCCACACCGTTAATTTTCTCCTTTGGTATCCTCCACATTTCCTGCCATAAAAATGCTGGCCAAAGCTCCCCTGTTGCTGACTCCTGTTTTCCTTGCTGTTGTGAGGAATTCCTCGGTGCAGGGGATCCCCACATCACGCGGTGCCGAGCCAGCAGCTCTGCCCAGGACCGAAACAAAGCAGCGGGCAGCGAGGAGCAGAGGCTGGAGCCGAGTGCTCGCCAGGCTGGCGGGCGCAGGGCCGCGCTGGCCCCCGGTCATGCCTGACAGGCGGCGCTGGTGCCCGTGCCGCGGTGGGTCAGCGCGCGGGCTGCACGGGGGTGTTGCGTTACACGACCCCGAGGCTTCGATTACAGAGTGCACATTGTCCCTGCCTGGGGCACACAGCGCGGTATCGAGTTCGCCACATTCTCATTTGGGGACTTTGATCCTTTCTGCTGGAAAGAAGCTTCTTGGAATTACGCTGCCAAGCAGAGGAACGGCTCGGCCGCGGTCGCTCAGGCGCACGGAGGAATGCCAGAGTGCTGGTAGCAGGCCCGCTCCTCGGGACATCTCCCGGCTGCAGAGCGGCCGCAGCGCATCCCACGCGAGTCACCGCACGAGCTCTTGGGTGCCGCCTGCTCCCTTGTGGCCTCCCCTTCTCTCTCATGCCACAGCAGGAGCTGCTGCCACTTCCGCCTCGGCTCCTCTCCCAGGTTCCCCGGACTAGGTGGGATTTGTGCTCGTAGCTCATAGTGTGCTCATTTGTGCTCATAGCGTGCCATTCATTCCACCTGCACTTCCCTTAATACGGCCTCAGCTTTTTCTCTCAATTTCTGCCCAAGATGCCGGACCTCTATGCACCTCCAGAAAACAAATTCTCCATTTCTTGTCATCTCTTATCAAGCAACTTGACTGTACAGCTAATTAATCAGAATCTAACTTCTATAGCAGAGGATATGAAAGTTGCCTTTAATGCTATCTACATAAAATCTTGCAGAAAGGGCATTTTTAATGGCCTGCCTCCCCTTTTCAGCAAGATAAGGCTTGGGCCTGGGAGCACACCGAAAGGGAGACAAAAGCGCACATGTGAGCAAAGAGCTGCTGGCTGGGAACAGCCGCAGATAAAAATCCCTGGAAATGTCATTGCGCACCATGTGTAGATACAGCTGTACCCATATCTCTAAATTACAAATGATAATGAGGTGTAAAGATTTTATCAGACACCTCGCCTCCTTGAGAGGCCTTTGTGTGCTGGCCGGTGCAGTCTCGTATTAGGTGACAGGAATTTTGTTTTCTTTCCTAAGTGGAACATCAGATTACATAGGTCTTATTTCACTGCTGATTGCAGTCGTCCACTTAACATCTTGACAGATACTCCGGCATGGAGCAAGGCTGGTGGCGCTGCCGGTGAGGTGCACATCCATCCATCATCCACTAACAGATCACTTGGAGGGCTTGGCCTTATGTCATTAGCTTGCCTCACTCCACAACTTGGTGCCTCTCCTAACTCCTCCTAACTAGGTTTCTCACAATTTTGCAGCAGAACATTAGCTCCAGTTGCTACAAACAAAAGCATCAACCCAAAACCTTGAGCCTGGCTTTCTCCTAGGCCAAAGTTTGACAAACGCTGTTGTTTCCCAACACCTGAGCTGGTTAGGCTCAGTTTTGGCGTTGGCCCCTTTCCGGAGGGGCTGCCGCTGCAGGGCGCTCCTCCAGTGGGCACGTGGGCAGCCGCACTGCGGCGCTCACGGGAGCAACGCGGCCCGGATCCGGGAGGTTTCAGGCATCATCTAGGGAGGTTTCCGCAGCGGGCTTTGCGCATGCAGCACCAAGGTGCTCTGCGCTTGCACCGCTGCAGAGCAGGGACGCGGCTGGGACATGTGCGCAGCCGAGCCTGGAGCAAGCTGCACTCCGCAGGGAGACACGGCCCCCGCGGAAAGCAGCCGCCCTCGGGCCTGCGGAAAACACAGCCAAGCTCTCCGCCTCCCTCGCGGCGCTTTGGCACCCCGCTCCAACCCCGATATGACTTATTTTTGTCAGCTTTTCTGCTCGGTTACATTAAACGAGGAGCTCTCGAACCTCTTTAATCTTCCTAAACTCCTAACCACAAAGCAAGCCTGAGCGCCAGCAGCCACCAAGATTTACAGCGCGATCAGCCTGGCATTAGTCCCTCTGCTGCAAGACGGGGCCGGCGAGTCCCTCCTCTCGGCAGCGCGCGCGGAGGGATGCGGCGTGGCACGACCTGCGCGTGGCCGCCACGGCACGCTGCTCCACGCGGGCACGCGCCCGCTCCCCTTTGGAAAGCACTCACTAAAATCATTAAAAGCTGCAGATGAAACCCTATAAAATAGATTTGTGCTTCCTCGTCTCAGCGTACTCCATCTAATGAAGGGCATATACCTCTTAATGTAAATAGATCACACTTACACAATGCTATTCTAAATAAATCTGGGGCTAATGTAGTTTATGAGATACACTGAGGAGGTTAAATTGTTTCTGACTAGGTGGTTAATTAAAGGATTTATTTTGCAATTGCAGAGGACCCATAACTCATGAGTTACTGCACAATAAAAGCGTTGTAGATGTGTAAAATAACACCGGGATTAACTCCCCCAAGCCACCCAGCCCCGCGCAGCTCGGATGTGCCCCTTGTTTGTGCCAACAGCCAAAAGTCAGGAAATTCCACCAAAATCTGGCTTTAAAAACAGAAATGGATGTGTTTGATGAAGCGGCTGGCTCAGGGCTTCTCCAGCTATGTCTGAGGAAGGAAATATATGGAGGATTAATTATCGAGTGAAAGTGGTCTGGCACAGAGCAGAGAAACTCTGATAAGAGTTTTTTATGGATGTTTCTCATTCTGTTTCTCTGTTAGAGGCTCCTGAGGATCTTTGAGCTCCATAGCAAAGTCGGCACCAGAAGACGTATTGTGCTTGCCTTTGGTTTGGTAAGGTCTCGCATTTGTTTTGTCATTTCCGCAAAGTAATCTTAATGTTTAATGGAAAGTGACAAAGAGGAAGTGTGAAAAAAATAGAACATGGATTTCCTTTTAGTTAAAGCTCAGATTGTTTTGGTCCTTATTAAAAAAATGATTTTCCTATATATTTAGCCCTCTAAAATCCATGCCATCCGGCTACCAGCATTAATGATGTTAGGGTGAATTATAAAGAGAAATCAAATTTTCCATAGCATTTGAACGCCATTAAAATGCCAAACAATAAACTACCAGACTGCAAATTAGATCAGTGGAAATATCAAACACATTGCGGTATAAAATCCATAATTGCATTTAGCGCCTCAGCTCCCAGGGGACAGGCTGCTAAAGATCATCACCGTGCCACATATGAGAAGCTATTGACAGAACGATAAAAATCGACAGGCTAACCAAATAAACACCGCAGGCTTCATTAAATATTCAGCAACTGAAATTTGACTATGGTGCGGCTGGAGGGGCTGCGCGGCCGCGCGGGGATGGTCCCCGCGCCCGTGCCCGCAGGCGGGCGCCGCTGAGGGACGCGGCCAGCGCCGTCGGCCCTGGCCATCAATAACATCCAGGCACCAACAGCGTCATCCTTCCTGCATGGGATCAGCCACGGCCGGGAGAGCCGCCTCGGCAGCTCCAGCCAGAGAAAGTGCCGTTTCTGCCAAAGTTTGCGCTTTCCTAGGAGGGCGCGAGCATCCTGGCCAACGGAGGTGGCTGAAGGAGTTGCTGCCTCGTGCTCAAGGAGCTCCCAGTGAATGTGCACCAAAACCGCTGTGCTGAGCATCAGGCATGGATGCTCTGCATGGGCACGGCGCTGGCGGGGCTCGGTGAGGGCCAGGGCACATTCGGCACCATGGGGAGTGGGGCAGCAGGAAAGGATGCAAGGAACTGTGTGCCAGGCGGCTGGCCGCACTAGCGAGGCTCGTATTGAGGGACCAGAGAGTACAGGACATCTGGGCAGAGCTCGGTATCCCAATATCACCCTTTTATTTTTTAAACAATATAGGCCTATTTCTAAAAATTTCAAATACCAGAAATAATTCCCAATATCCCCTCTGGACACCCTTTAGCCCATCTGCAGGATCGTGCGCTTGGTCTGTCATACTTACTGCTACAATGGGAGGAACAAGGAAAATCTGCACATTTCCTCTCCCTGTTCCTACAGGCCTTGAGCCTGAAATTAGAGCAAATAAAATGTATAATGCATGCTCTGGAAGCACCCAATAGGGTTATAAGCAGCCATTCCCTCTTCATGGAGAAAAAGTTTATGTAAATGACTGATGACAGTGTTATTGTGTGAGGAATATCAATGGAGTAATTACAGTTACATAGCTTGCTGCTGCACTGCTGCTCCAAGCCTGTGTTAATTTTTCACACCGCTCCCTTGGGAAAGATCCGAGTGTGCTCCTAAGAGCAGAGCTAATAATCGGAGCTCTGAGCCACTGCCGCGGAAACTAGCCCCAAGGTCTTTCCGAGCAGACTGCTAAACACTGACTGTCTCCCCAGAGAGGAGAGAACAGAGATAAAATGATTAAAAACTGCCAAATTGGACTGGCAATCACTTGGCTGCACTGTCAGCCCAAGACAAGACAAATCTCAGTTATTTTTCCTTTTGTGAGCTGCAAGCAGGCAGCACAAAGCAGGGTGGCTGCGCGCAGCCGCTGCGTCGCGGGTCCTCGGCAGCGCTGGCAGCGCCGCGCAGACGCCATCTCGGCACCGAGTTCAACACCGGAGAACTGGGGAAGAACGCTACTATCCTGCTCCATAGAGACCCTTGTAATTATGAGCCAATTCCACTTGTTTGATCACAGAAATAATTTCAGGAGTCATCGAATCAGACTCGATAACTATGTCTCATTGTACGTGAGCAGTTGCTATAGTTTAAATGCTTCTGGTGCTCTTGGCCCTAACATTCTGGATGTCTGACAATGTCTGACGAGCCCTATGCGCTGAAAGGACCAGGTAATGGATCACACCTAAAACTGTCTCACACATGGCATCAAAACTGTACTTTAAAGAAGTCATTTGAGAGGCATATACCTTGTGTGTGTGCACCTTGAGGATACCCTAGGCCACATCTAATGGTCAGTATCACTTCCTATGGGTTGTGAGAAATTGAACAGAAGAGGGTGCCACAGCCAGAAAACAGCAGCCACAGGCAGGCGAGTGCTAGGTGCTGCAAGGAACCACCTCAAAAATGAGGACACCAACACTTTCTGCCTTCCAATAGCAACATTTTAATGCGCATCAGTTGGGCAAGATTTCAGTGCAAGAGCCAACACGGGCTCAGACACCTGTCCAAGCATCTGATGAGGCTGCACTAGGACACTTGCTCTAGGAAATTTGCCCCTTGTGCAGCCAACAGCCCTTGGCACATCTGCTCCCGGCTCCCCTTTGCAGGACGGCTCTTGGAAGCCTCTGCTGGAGCTGCACAGGGGCTACGGTGACCACCTCAGCTCCAACACCCTCCGCACAGCTCTGTGTCCCTGCACAGAATCGGCCCCTGTGTGGGCAACGGGAGAGAGAGAATAGGTTCAGCCTCTGATTCCAGCACAGATCTGGCTCCTGGAAGTGGGATGCATCTGGAAGGGCGCACACAAAGGCAGGGAAACAGCAGTCCAGCACTAAGTCACTTTGCTGCCTCCATCCAAGGAGAGCCTGGACAGGAGCAAGCCCAGAAGGCTGCCCCGAGGTGAGAACACGTGGATGCAGGGACAACAGCCTGGGATGACTCAGGGGATGCATCCTCGGGCTCCCTAGCCTGGGGCAGGATGACCCTGGACACATCCAAGGCAGAGCACTTTGCAGTGATGTGATAAGCTTTGATTTGTTTCACTGATGTCTCATTTTTAACAGAGTTTTCAACCATCTTGGTGCCTCGTGTGACATGTTCTGCAGCTTGAGACCCTGCAGGACCACCCCAGCTTTACATGGGATGTGTTGAAAGGGAGTGTCCGCCCTCAGACCCTGCTTTTCATCAGGGCATGACAGACAAAATCCTCCCCACCAATTTCACAACACACCTTGCACAAAGCAACAGCAAACTCATGACAGATCTGCAAAGTCCCTTCATTGCATCCCAGCTACATGCCAGGCAAACCAGTGCTTCTGCAGGAGGAACTGACGGGGAAGCCTCCAGCTGAGGCTCAGGAGAGCTGGGGCCACATGGAGAGCCCCTTTCCAGCCACTCAGCTTTGTGCCTGCACACACTTGCACCCTAAGTTACTCAGCCAAAGGCATCTGCACAGCCCAACCTGCATCCTGGGAAGGCTCAAGTGACAGGAGCCCCTTCCCGGGGCCGCACAGCAACAGGAACTCCTCAGTGCTGCAGCTCTGGCCTGCACACTGCGATGCGGCCTCGTGCTTCCAACATAACCCAGAGACCGTTACCCTCGGAGATACTGACCTTCTGCACCAAAAACACAGATGCTGCTTACTGCTTTTGTTTTGCCATTTCCACCCCCTCCCCAAAGATGCACTAGAATGTTAACCATTTTCACATACAAAATACTCCCTTTTCACACTCAATGTACAGAATCTACACCCACACAAGACTCAACTTAGAGAACAAGCTCACAAGCAGAGCTATACGGTAAACAGAAAAACAACTTTCCACCTCAGCTGCTCCAGGTCCAGATGCTTTCCCTGTTCTGCAGCACACCAGACACATATGATTAGAAGGAACATACCAGGTATTGCAACTATTAAACTGTTAGATACAATTTACAATGGCCATAACCCACTTGTCGTTGGTCTTTGCTAAAGTTAACCAGAGGTTTGTGAGGTATTTAACAGGCGAGGGAAAGAACTGGGTTCATGACTTGTTGCACAAGAGTTTGCACTGTTGTTTTGCTCACTCATAAGCTTTTCTTTCAGCTTGGTTTGCTCAAGGTAAGAAAAACGGGAGGCTGACTGGAATGGGGCTTTCTGGCTTTGCTCCCTTTGGTACCAACTGTCCTGTTTTGCTCATGTTCGGAGGTGCCTGGACCCAGTGGGGAGCTGCTTCTAGAGAGCTGGGGAGCGCAGGTTTCCTGGAGCCGCATGGCGCACGGCTGCCGAAGCGCCCCCAGGGCGCTGCTCCCGCGGGGCCTGGCGCAGCGCTCGCCGAGGTGCTCGCAGCTGCCTGCACAGCCCTGGCTGCAGCGCCCGGCCGCCACAGCACATCCCGCACCCATTCCCGCACCGCGGCACATCCCACACCCATTCCCGCACCGCCATGGCACATCCCGCACCCATTCCCGCACCGCGGCACATCCCGCACCCATTCCTGCACCGCGGCACATCCCACACCCATTCCCGCACCACGGCACATCCCACACCCATTCCCGCACTGCGGCACATCCCACACCCATTCCTGCACCGCGGCACATCCCGTGGCCCCTCCACACCCACTCCCTGGCCAAAGCTCCGTCAGTGCACTAGCTTTCCTCCTTTCGATTCCTTCTTGCTAGTCTGCTCAGGGAGCAAGCAGGGAGGCGCAGCATTGATTGCGCCAAGGCGGGAGGAGTGCTGCAGCCTGTGCACCAGAGCCGGGCCGCGCACAGCTTCTCCCACCGGAAAGGCAGCGACAAGGCCGGCCTGGGAAGTGGGCGTCCGCTACAGGCGGCGCGCGCCGGGAGGCCGCAGCTGCGCGCCACATGGGCGGCCGCGCCGTGGCCGGCACCCGCGCCCCGTG
>JAVCKT010021926.1:0-19707 GCA_032273925.1 Rhynchotus rufescens
TGCATCCAGGTGGGTTTGGGAGATCCCCAGAGAAGGAGCCTCCACAGCCTCCCTGGGCAGCCTGTGCCAGGGCTCTGGCACCCTCACAGTGAAGAAGCTCCTCCTCACATGCAGCTGGAACTGCCTGGGTTTCAACTTAAACCCATTACCCCTTGTCCTGTCACTGGCCACCATTGAGAAGAGTTTGGCCCCTTCCTGCGTTCTCCCCTCAGGTATTTGTACCTGTTGATCAGATCCCCTCTCCATCTTCTCTTCTCCAGGCTGAACAGGCCCAGCTCGCTTAGTCTTTCCTCATACAATAAATGCTCCAGTCCATTAAGGTGACATAAAAAAAAGTTGGCAGCTTGTTATGAGGTCCCCCTGCCCCTAAATACCCTTTTAAATTATAGATTGTCATTTCAAAACATGGCTGATGCGTGGCCTGAAGTAGTTATGATCTTATTTGTTAAAGAAAGAAAAGTGTGGCCCAATATAGCTGTAAAGCTGAATGCACTTTTAACACAGTTTGTAAAATTTCATGCCTTATTTTCCATTTAAAAAAACCCTTTAAGTGCATTTCTCTGTCAGCTGTGAGCAAATTTCCCTTTTGCCTTTTATGAAAAACAATGCATTTGGTCGTTAACTGCTGCAGCATTATAAGGCAAGGAAAGTAATGGGCAAGTCACTTTTTAGATTTCCTACCAAGCAACTGTGAAGTCATGTTCGAGTGGCTAAGAGGTTGAAAGGGAGAAAGTAAAACGTGCCAGATGCATGACAATTTTAGTAGCTGCCAAATGTGCCTTTTGTCAAAGATCATCTGTAACTATTTTAAAAAGAAAAGTAGACTATTTGGGTCGTATGGTATTGGAATTGCTTTGGACAAAGTTGTTTCAATCTACTTGGGAATGACCTTTTTTTCTGTTTATAAAGTGGGAAAATCATTAGGTTCCAATAAGTCTGTTCCAGTATATGTGTGCATTTGCCTTTGTTTAATGGCACGGTTCCTTGCCAAAATGAGTAAATGTTGAAAGCTTTGTCAGTGCAGATGTAAAAAGAAAAAAAGCAGAAAGAGGAAAGTGGGAAGCTTTACCTGGCACATCTTCTGACCTATATACCTAAGTGTCTGTAGGTGATCTTTGTATGCCGTGTCTGCAGTGGTATTTGGATTGCGTTGGAGTGAAAATTTACTAGTGGCTGTTACCTTTTGGCATTAAAAGATATGTTTTAAAAATAAAAAATGCCTTACATATCCCAGAAGTGTACACTTTTGAATATGTAAGATACAATAGAACTCTTAGTAGTCTGAGACTGACTGCCTTAAGCTTAATATTGTGTGCTTTACATTAGGACACTTGTGAGTCTGCTTCAGATGTAGGTATGGCCCAGAAGAGGAAAATGTTAAAATATGCAATAGCTTCTGAACTGCAGAACCATATGGAACAGGAGACAAGCAAGATGTACATGTACAGAGGGGAAAACAAAGTGGCCTCCTGACAGTGGGACCTCTGTGATTACAGTGACATGTTTTAGCTACGTTGTTCTCTGCTGCAGGATTGTTCATTGTAGGTGTTAGTCCAGCTCTGCAGATTTCAGATATACTGTACTGCATCAAAGGATCTGCAGTTAAGGGGGTAATACTGTCTCTTGATATTACTGTATGAATCTGTTAGGTAGCCTAACATCTTGTCTCTTTTTTGAATCAGATCTCAGCAAATAAAGGTGGTGTTATGTTTCAGGACTTCTATCTGGCATTAGACAAAACACCTGCTTTCAAAGAACAGAGTGAAAGAATGACGAGCACTTGTAAGTAGATGATGTTTGAGATTTGCAGTATCCCCCTGCAGAACCTCTGAAAGCAAAGAAACTAAAACCTCAGCAGGCAAATGCAGTGCTCCTGCGGCTCCTCACCCATTCGTGCATCAGCAAATGGCCCTAGGATTTTCTGTGCTGAGTCTGGAGAAAAGAACTGGATTCGCTTCAGTCTGTTGAAATCCTTTTGCTTTTGCAAGAGAATATTGGCATAGTCTGTAGTCAGTTGTGCTGATGCAGAGTAACAAAGTGGGGAGAAGATATATTTAGGCAGTCTCTAAAGCCAGATTTATTCATTATCTGAGGAGATTCAGGCTGGCTACCTTAAGCAAGGAATAAGGCTGTGGAAAGATGATATTGAAAATTCATAGATGTGATGACATGTCCTGTAGGGAGTTGTCGCAGGCATTGGCAGTTCCCCATTAGCTGATAGGCATATGCTCATCCATATGGTGAAAAGGGAGTTTCACCATACTGGAAATGTGCTCGATTGGGTTGGAAATACTCAATATTGCCAACAAAGATCCTAATCCCTGAGTTGGCAAGCCTGCAAGGTGCTACAGAGCAGCAGGAGGAACATCAAGCAGACTTAATCATGCTACATGGCGTGAGGAGGTGTGAGCACAACGGATTGAGTTGCCCTGTTTGTGGTAGCACTGCTTTGGACCTTCTGAGAATGAGGCACTGGTGAGATCTGTGCACAGCACTGGTAGTTGGAGTGAACCATGAAGAAACTTGCTACATGACAGGTGTTTGCTAGACAAGAAGTGTATCTTGTGTACAGCGACTTGTGTAGCTGGATAGCTGAAATTACAGTGGCATGGATGTGAGTGGACTTGTGGGATTTATTATATTTTTTGTGAAGACTGGTTCATTTGTAACAGAAGCAGCAGAAATAAGAAAGGAGATGGAAGGAGCACTGAAGAAATGTCACACTGCGCTGCACCAGCTGAGCAGCATCCTGACTAGCAGAAGCCAAATATGAGAGAGCTTTTCAGCTGAGTGTTGTGTGGAAAGCAATGGGATTGGGTGTATAGAGCACCATCCTCTCACATGACTTCATATGTGGGCAGGATTTTGTAGGTTGTTAGCTGGGAGAGAGACATGGGAAACATGCATTCCTCCATTTAAAGATTGCAACCTAATGGCTGATTCAGTGCAAAAGACACAACAGTGTTATTTAAAAGCAACATTTATTTGGCACAGGAAGAAAAATAATCCAGAACGCACACATACTGAAGATAAGGTTGAGTTGGATCCTACAAGAGGCTATGTTTTTCTGAGCATCGTTCTACTCATTTTATGTACATTTTGCAGATTCTGAGCAGGTACAAGGAAAGATTCAGGACATCTCAAATGATAAGTACAGGGCTGGAAGTAGGAACTCACACAAGAGCAGAAAGAAATAATATCCATCAATCTCACCGTGCTTTAAATCAGTAAAACAGAAGCTAAAATCCATGTGCATTTTACAAGCGAGAGCCTGCCATTCTGGAAAGACTTCTTTATTCAAGAGATATAGCCAGGTAGGTGCTCCCTTTTGTCCCCGTTTCTGTCCTGACACCTCTTCGTTAGGTGTGAGCAGCAAATCCATGTAGTGAGGGATACAAGTTTGGTTGTGTATGAGACATAAGAGCCCTTGGCTTACATCAGTGTATTGCAGTAAGCTAAATCTATGTAACTGCTCTCCATGTTGGGATGTGGTCACAATTGCTAGGGTCTCCAAACCACTCTCTCCTCATCCAGCATCTGAGGCTGCACAGACAGCCCTCCCTCCATCCTTTCTTTTTACCACCTGACACTAGCTTAGATTCTCTCTCTTCTCAGATCCTCTGAATAGGTTCGGAGCCCCTTCCTCCTCCTTTTTTTCCCCATCCCTTTTCCTTATGCCTGCATCTTGACATGACTTGACAGGAATGCTACTGGAGAGAAAAATTTGTCCATATTGATAAAGTTCTGGTTCTGCAGGATAATCCTTAGTCTGTCCATGCTCATCCCTTTGCAGGCCTCCCCGATGCCTCTTCTTACACACAGGCTAACCTGACTTTGGCTGCTGCAGGAGTGTGTGGATGGTCAGTGTGGAGCAGTGCTAGGTAGAAGGCCAGAGAACTTGTAACTTGATGAGGATGCAAGGGAGAGAGAAAGAGATTGAACTTTGCTTTTCATTCAAAACCTCAAAAAAAAATCCCAGAATAACTTTCAAAAGATACGCCAAAAAAACTTCTCACACAAATTTCCCCCTTCAGTTGAGAAGAAGGAGAGATTGCTGTTTTGGGAACTTTTTGGGGTCCACTCAGGTATACAGGAAAGGCATTGGCTAAAACATTCTAGTCTCTGGACTTTTGTTTGGCCAAACCATTTTAATCTCTAGAGTTTTTCTTGGTTGCTTTCTTGAAATGTCGGAAAAGCTTTGACTGAGATAAAAGGCAAATTTTGCTTGGGTTGAGTTAACCCCCCCTTTTCAGACAAACCTCTTTCCCTCCCCAAGAGGAGGAAAAGCAGATTTAATGATGGCAATTCAGCTGGTACTGTTACCAAGCTGTAGGCCCTGGGTGTCTGCTGGTGCTGGTTAGCCTCTGCAGCCTGGGACACTGGCTTCCTGCCCTCCCTTTAGCACTGCTGCTTCCTGGAGAGCTGTACAGCATATTGAGTGCTCTGCTTTTTACCCTTCCACGTAGGGGGAGACATGGGGCGCCAGGTGTGGTCACCTTGTGCGGGTGTTGGTGTACCAAGCCCCTCATTTCAACACCCTGTCCCACAGGAGGTTGTCGTCGGCCCCACTGAGACAATTCACAGCCTCTTCAGATATGAGGACGGACTGGTGTCAGAACCCTGTCAAAAGAAGGTGAGAAAAACACCTTTTTCATTCCTGAAACTGTCCTCAGGATGCCCCAGCTAATACCACAATGCTGAGCCATCAGTTGCTTTTGCTGCTGAGGTGTGGCATGGATAGTGCACCAGAAGAGCTGTATTTTCCTCCATATCATTGCTTCAACACAAGCTACAGTCTGGCCTAAAACAGCATTGCTACGGATCTTTTATTTGGAGGCATGGAGAGGGGATGCTTGTGGTTTTGTTGTGAGAAGAGTATAGTCACGTAAAAGGGAGTGCTTGTGACGTGGCATGTGGGGCACCATTGCCTTGCCTTTCATGATGCCTCAACGTGAGCTAGAAGAGCCGCTTGAGAACAGGGTGCTGCACATGCTGGGGCTTGTACAGAGGGGTCAGACCAAACAGAAATAGCAAAGAGTATTCAAAATGTATTACAGGCCAAAAGCCAGGACGCTGGTTGACTGTGTCGGTGTTGGCGTCACTTCATGGTTGGAGAGAGTGTAGAAGTGTTTGTCCCCTATGGCAGGCCCTGATTTCAACCAATGCCACCTGCCTGGAGACACAGATGATCCTGACAGCAAGAGCAGAGAGTCATACGGTAGGAGGCAATTCAAGGAGAAACACGTTCAGTAAGTTGAATAAAAAGTAGAGCAAGATTTCAGAGAGCGATGGAAGTCCAAAGGGAAGGATGCAGTTGGCTAAGCCTGGTGTGTCTGCAGATAATTTGTTGGATCTCTTCAACCCAGCTGGATAATACGGCTTCCTGGAAAATATCATTGACGATGGGTTTTCTTTGGAAATTGATGGAAAGAAGAGAACTTCAGATCAGAGTGCAAATGCTGCAAAGACAAAGCCTTTCTGTTGCGGGTGAGCCAGATTAGGCTTGGTTTGAATGTGGAAGAGCAGAGATGTTAAAGGAAACTGAGCAACCTTGGAGGATGAGAGGGAGGAGAAGAGACTTAGATTTGGCCAAAGCTTTCCAAAACTCCAAGGGAAGGTAGGCTTAAGTCAGGCAGGGGTGAAAGCTAGCAAGTCCCTGTGCTTCCTGGACCTGCTGGCTGAGCTCTGCTTCAACCCATAGCCTGGAGCTGCCCCGCGCCAGGGAGAGCAGGCTGCGTGCGTGTGCGAGGCCGCTGGGGGCAAGGCAGCTCTCTACCACTTCTCCCTCCACCTACTGGGTTAGCCAAAGGGGATCTCAGGGCCTCGCTGTCTGTCTCCGCCCTCAGGGGCCTGGGAGGCCCAGTGGCGCTTAGGCTGCCGCCTGCCTCCCTTGGGGCTGCTTATTTCTTTTTGAAGAGCTTGCGGAAGGAGCTCCGGAAACCCCCCTTGGGCTCGTGCCGCGGGTTGTGGTCGCTGAAGGATGTTTGCTCATTGTCATCCTTCTGGCAGAACCTGGTGTTGTCTTCTGCATGGAGCTCCTAAAAGGGAAAAGACAATTTAACCGGCGTTTGCAACCTCGCGTCCTTGTCCCTTTCTCTTTCGCCCGCTCTGTGCTAGGAGGAGGGCCCTGGTGGGTAACAAGGTGCTGACAAGGCTGGAGGGTAATAGCGTCACTTAGGCCTCAGCAGTGCTGGCACCTCTGCAGAGAGCTGGCTGAAGGCTCTGTGAAGCCAGGGCATTGGCAGAGGCATGAAGAGGCACTGTTAGAGGGAACTGAAGCTTTCCTCACTAACCTCCTGTGTAGAAAAGCCTTGCTAGCCTCTTCTTTGGCCAACAAGGGAGCAAGACAGCATGAGGAGCTGAAGGAGCAGGTCCTTTCTGCCCCCCTCCTCATGCATTAACTCGATTTACCTTAGAAGAGGGAGGCTTCCCTAGCTGATAGGATGGGTGAAACCCTTCTGTTGGCTCTGCTGCTCCCTGGTTGGTTGTCTGTGGAGCAAGAGGCTTTCATTAGCACACACACCTTGTGGTAAATGTGCCACTGAAAGCTCTCTCTCTCCCTTTCAGGAGACTCAGGGCTGTGTCCCTCAGTGTGGTTCCAGAGAGGCCCTTTTCCTCCAGCTGAGCCCACCTCTGCTGAAGTGGTCTCCTTTGGAAGAGACCACATCCTGCAGAGGTTGTAGCCAACGTAACAGCAACCGTGCTGGACTAGCTCCCCATCTGCATCCTGCTCTGTGGAGGAAGGGGCAAGATCTGTTTTTCTGGTTGGGCTGTGTCCCTACAGCTCTTCTTTCTCTGCTTCACCTCCTCTGCTCAGCTCTCCATCGCCACTTGCTAGGCTTTACTCTCACTTGCTACGCTTTTCTTTTCCTTAAGGCCTCCCTGCTGCCTTTTCAGTCAGGCTCTCAGGAATCTCCCATCATCATCTGCAAACTTCATATCCTTCGCCTCATTTGAACAGGAGAGTTTCTCCGTGCAGCAGGGAGACAGCAGCCTAGCACGGAAGCCTCTTCCCAAGGAGGTGTAAGGGCACAGAGATACTCATTTCTGCCTCTCCCCTGATTGCTGCAAGTCAAAGCTCACTCTGAATGGGCACTGCAAACTGCAGAAATGTTGTTCTTGCAAGGCCTGGTGCACCTGCAGGGCTGGAGTGCCAGCTGCCATGCCAGGAATTGTCCAAGGGACAGGGATGCAATTGCTGGGTTCTCTTTTCCCCCAGACTTCATCGTGGCTCCAAGGGCCATAGAGCAAATACAGGTGAAACCAAAACCGTGGACCAGATCCTTGCTGATGCAAATGGGCTGACGTGGCAGTCATGCTGTTTTACACCAGTTAAGGATCTGATCCTAAATTTCTTATCTCAGCACTCCTCCTTGCAGCAGGTGAAAGGGCACCTTTTTAACTGAATGCCAACATATAGCACTCATTTAAAATACTTTTGCCTGTACCTTACAGCCTTGATCAGATTCAGCATTTACTCAAAAGGAGAGCCCAGTGGAAGCTGAAGAAACACAAGACGCTAGTTTGTCTCCAGGGAAATCTAGCTCTGCACTCAGACAGCTGCATATCTCAAGCCCATGCCTGTCCCTGGGGAAGGAATGTGTGAAAAGGAACTGTCCTGCATCTTGTCCTTCCCTTGGGAATGTACGTCCAGAATAGGGCTTTGAATGTGCAGACTTGGAAGCTATTTTAGCATGTTCTCCCCTAACTATCTCAGATCCTGCTGCTGCTTCTGCACCACCACATGCCTTTCTTTTCTCCTATTTATGCCTCCTTACTTCCAAAAAGCTCTGTTTTTCACCCGCTCCTCTCTGTGGGGGGAAGTAGCTCCTTTGGGAGCTTCGAGCTGAAGCTGAGATCATGTGAGGCTGGACATTTCTCTCCTGCTTCTGCTGGAGTCGGCTCCCACTGCTGCTCCTGGTGCTGTAGAGCCTGGTGCTCACACCCTCAGCGCTCCTCGGCAGCTCCTTCAGGGACCTGCTCAGCTGCTTGCCTTTGCTGTGGAACATCTCACGCTTGTACGTGCTGCTGCTTACAGGAGTACAGCTCTTAGGCAACGGTTGTAAGGCATGATCTGTCCTCTCTGGCTCTGACGTGAAGTTAACAGGCCTAAGGAAGCAAATGTCTAAGCTGGATTCAGAAGAGGCTGGGGAGCAATTCTCGAAGAGAGGCAGGTTTTGGAAGGCATCGTCTTCATAGGGGCCTGGCAGGGTGAAAACCTCCCCAGGGTAGTCAAACTCTTCATAGCTTGGTGTAAAGTTCCTCGAATCCTGCAGCAGCTCAACAGAGGTCCTGATGGCTCGCTCAGTATTTCCCACTGCGTCAGCTGGTGGTGCTTCGTACTCCATTTCGGGGATGGATTGTAAAGGAGCTGTCAGAGCCTTGAGTTCCTGCTCCGTGAGCTGAGAAGATGCAAGGATGTTTTCTGGCCTCTCGTGTTTTCTACTTTCCATTTCCCAGTCAGGGGGTTTTACAGCCTGGATGTTCTCCATCACAGCCGGTTGAGATTTCTTCATCTGGGGCATCAAATGCCTTGAGTATCAGAAACAAAACAAAAACAAACAAACAAAAAAAAAAGAAAAGAAAAGAGAAGGCAGTGGAGTACAAAAGGATGACAGAGAAACCAGCCTGGCAAGCTTCCCCACTTCCACATCCTCTTGCTTTTAATACCCAAAAGTATTTTAGTATCTTGGAGAACACTAACAGAACTGACATTAATCTGAGTTCTCCAGATGGATTAGCGGGGTTGAAGCTGCAGGGGTGGGACTGCTTTTCTGGTAACTTTAGGTCACTCAAGTTCTACACTGCCTAACAGCTAGAAACCAAGAACAGAGGCTGGCAGCTCCTTCTCTTTCTTGTCCATCCCTATTCTGGATTTTTACCTTCCTTACCCTCTTTATAACATCCTGGGGAGGTGATTCTGTCTGGGAAAATGTCAAGGGAACCTGGAGAGTGGCCAGCCTCTACACACGTCAGGGAAGTTGTAGGGGAGTCATCCTGCACCGGGGAGGCACTAGGTATGCAGCTCCCTGTCCTTAAAAAACCCTAGCTAAGAAAGTACTACTGCTATCCACGTGGTACTTAATGATGGAGTGGGAAAGGAATGCTTTTATATTCAGCACTGGGGATCTGGATAACCTTTCCTTCTTGTTTGCAAAGGAGGGAGCCTGGGGGTAGGCACTAACTCTTCTCATACTCTGCTGTAGGTGCTGTGCTATGATCCTGACTCCATTGCAGTGAATGCATTTCAGTGCATGCAGGCACTAGCTGCAGCAGTGAGTGCAACAGCTGGTACTTGTGCTACTTGGGAATGCCTGTGCAGCATGTGAGGATTTGAATATCACGCTAAGCTCAGGAGGTGAGTGACATGAGAAACAACAGCACTTCACTCCAGAGGGGCCATCATCAACTTGAAAACTGGGCCAAAAAAACCTAATGTGGAAGGAGGAGACATGGAAAGCTCTACCTCGGAGCAGGACAACTGCATGCATTAGTCCATGCTGGGAGGTTTGGGCTGAAGCACAACAGTCACAAGTTGTGGCTTTGGAATTTCAGGTTGAACAGCAGAAGGAAAAATTTCATTAGGATGATTGTGAAAGTTGTGGGGATCTCCATCCTTAGAGACGTCTCAAGATGGAGGCTGGATAAAGTCATGGCTCATCTTATGTTGGCAATAGTCCTGCTATGAGCAGGAGGTTGGTTCCTGCGGCCCCTTTCAACAGGTATTTCTGTGATTCTCTGTGTGCTTCTCTATATATTTTAAGTGACAGACATTTGCCAGGTTGATCAAATATTTCTGGTTCCTAGTGGAAAGAAAAGAGCAACTTCTCTTAATGAGCTGTTGCTATATGGTATGCATGCAGGAACTCACAGTCGGTGCTGTAGGGTCACTGAACCCACATTTCTCCCTTGCCAGTATCAGGCCTAGGCAGTTTTAAAAGTGAGAGTCTTTTTGTCTGCAAAATGTCAAAAAGAGCAGCCCAGGTTCATGCACTGGTGTGCTGCAATAAGGCAAGCCTAGCATGTTCCTTCTCTAATCCTCTTCTCAACTTCAGCTTTCCTGGTAGGACAGCTTAGCAGTTAATAACAACACTGGCAGCTTGGCAGGTAGGAGCCAGAACCTCATCTCCCTATGGTAGATAGCTGGGGGAGCAGCCTTGGAGGTGACAAGTCTGTTACTGCCTCATGTCACCAGCATAGTATGGGAGAAGAGAGGGTTTTCTGCCTGCTTCAACAGCCTTGTGCTAGGACAAGAGGCTTACGGGGTTGTCGTGCCAGAGGAAGGTGCTGGTGGAAACGACTGGATGGTTTCTTCAGAGTGCATCCCGCTGTCACGAATAGAGGTTGCACTTGGGGTGGGAGAAACCTCTTGGCTCGTGCACTGGGAGGTGAGACCTTTGTACAGCTTCACCAGGGATGACCTGAGGGAGGAGAAATCCATCGTCGTGCTAAGAAATAAGGCAGGCAATGAGCACGAGCATGCGGAATCACAGGAAAAAAAAAGGGCTGGACCTTAATATTCCCCTGCATCTCTTCCCACCCAAAGTAAGACTCATTGCACCTCATCTGTCATAAGCAGTATAAAGATACTGCTTTTAATCTGCTCTTAATTATTAATTATCTTAATTATCCTGCTCTTAATACTTGTCATGATAGCAGTACCTCCTAGGCAGTCTGTTCCAGCCCTTTACCCACCTCCATGAGGGGAAACTTCTCTGAAGTCTGATCTAAACCAGCACATGGCTGCAGTCTTTCTTCCTTTGTTCTAATGCCCCCGTTAAATCATCACAAGGAGCAAAGACAACCAGGGAAGGCTGAACCAGGACTGTGGAGTCTAGGTTCAGTGTCTATTCTGACACAATTCCTCTCAAAGAATTTATGGGAGGCTTTTGTTTTCTCCATTCCTCTCCCCCTGTAAACTTTCCTCTCTTGATCTCTTATGAAGCCCATAAGGGCTTCAGGCCACAGGCTTGGACTTCCCAGGACCTTCAGCTGCTTGAGCAGCTAAACCCTCCCATGTTCTACCAGCAGCAAGCGACTTTGCTATCAGTTTAAGGAAGAAAATGTTCCAATAAAACACATGGCAGCAATGTTTAAGGTTAAGCTGGATTTTCCTTCACTCTCAGGCTAGGTGTGCACCCCACGTCTGACTTCCATTTGGAAGACAGCTGGACTTCTCCAGCATTTATAAGCAAAGGGCTGTGTTTTACTTCAACAGGCTGTTGAACAGGGCTCTTGATCTTGCCTGGACCTACACCCCATGTTTCTGGGCTGTCCTCACACCCCTCTTTCCCTGGGGATACTGAGAACAAGGTGATGTGCTTACTTCTTCAGCTTTTTGCGCTTCTGTATGAGCAGGTCCTCATTGCACTGGAAGAGGAGGCTGTAGTGCGAGATGAAGACCCGGAGACGCTGCACACACACGAGCAGCAGGTAGTAGTCAGGGTGTTCTTGCTCCGTGAACTTCAGGACATTCTGAGGCACAGAGAAGAGCAGGCTGTTTGGAAGGTGTCCTAACCCTTTCTGAGGAGTAGGTACTTTCAGGATCATGGACTTGGCTCTCTGGAGCATGCACAGCACTGCCTAGGCAGTGTGGGAGCTCTCTCAGCCAGTACCAGCTTCTGGGAGACTTGGACAGACCTGTCTGCTGCTCTTCCAGTACAAATATGCCAATAACCAGCATAAATGTAATCTGAGGGTGTGGGAAGTGCAGCGGTGGAGTCTATATCCAAAACTGGATTTTTGCTGGGTTTTGCTCCTTTGTTGATGTTTGTCTGGTCTGCAGTGCTTCAGGTGCAATTCAAATAACCTTCCTGCAGACCAGAACACAGCCTGTTTTTCAGGCAGCTCTGTACAGGAAAGGTCCTTTGCCCCTAGAAGCAGCTCCTCCTTGGCTCGCAGGAGTATGTACTGCTCAGGAGAGGGGACAGCTCTGTAACAAGAGCTCAGTTCACAGTAGATGCACTCAAGCCCTGGCCTGTTCTCCCCATTTGCAAAACCAAAGCACAGCTTTTGGTTTTGTGGGGAGCAGAGGCTGGTGTCCTGTCAGGTTCAAACAGAAACAAGGTGTAGGTTAAAAAATGAAGGCATGCTCAGCTGCCTTTCCCTTTCAAAGCCTCCCATCAGGTTAGCCAGAGGCCCTGCAGCCTCTGTAGTACAGATCTGAAGGCTTGGAGATGAAAGTCATGTATTGTCATAAGTGTTCAGCGAGACAGTTTCCATCCTAGGGCCCTACCTGTAGGTGAATAAGGTATTCAGGGATTCGCTGGACTATATGGAAGAACAGAATGTAGAGATCAGATTTAATTTCATCTTCTACCTGATAAAGAGAAAGCAAATCAGAATCACTCCCACCTGCAAGGATATGTCTACTTCCAAATAGTTTGGGGATTTAGTGAGCACTTTGCCCTAAGTAGTTAGAGCAATGCATAGGAATGGGATAGTCAGGTGGCAATTCCACATGACAAGTCCCCATCTTGCTTCTGGAAGGAGTATTTGCAATTCCTTTCACCAGCAATTCTAATCTCAGATTAAATTCTTCCAGGGACTGTCTATGGGTCACAGACTAAATAAGTAAGAGTATACGCTTAAAGTGCTATAGTTATGTTTCATTAAAATCCCAGGCAGACACTGTTTTTCAGAATGAAGGCCTTAGTATAGGCTCAGAATAAATTGAACAAAAAGAGATAGACTTCTGAATTAAGATATCTTGCGAGAAAGTTACTGTTGCTTTAGTTATTGCACTCTAAAACTGCTCTGGGTTTTTACTTTCCTGGTTAAAACCAAGAATCAAGGATGTGAGACCAAATATCTAAAGATGAACAGTAGGGAGTGTTGTCTGTCTGGGGAAACAGTTTAGCACTTAAAACCTTGCTTTTCTTCTCCCTGCTTGAATAAATCCTCTGTTTTCAAGGAAACACTCTTATTTTCCTAGGAAAGGTCTCAATAATATCTGCATAGAAGAACTATCCATGAGGTTTGATCTAAGATACTGTTGCATGTCACAGCAGGGATATAGTTGTGTTTGTCCACAGTGGTGACCATGTTTAAAGCTGCCTTTAGCAGTCTGAGGTCCTAACAACCATCAGCCATCTTCTGGAAACTGGTTTTTGATAACGGAACAAATGGATTCCGGGACTGGCAGGGATGCCTGGCTGTGGGAAGGCACATCAGGAGATGCACACTGTCCTTAGGTGTCTGTGAAGCACACACAGAAGGAAGACACAGAAGGAAGTTTACCTCCTTCAGGATCACCACGTGGATCAGAGAGATGCATTCTGGCAAGTCCCTCAGGTAAGCAACATAGTAGTCCAGAAAATTGTTCTAGAAAAGAAAGAAGGAAAGAGGGAAGGAAGGAAGGGAAGGAAGGAAAATTAGGAGAGATTTTTACCCACAGAGTCAGGCAGAACAAAAAGCAGTTTAGTCCCCTGCACGACTCTTCAGCACAGCAGAGCTCCTAGCTGTCTTAAGTTCTCAGGGCTCAGGACTTCACAAGAAAGTCTGTTTATTGAAAGGGCTTCAGCTGTTGAATACAGTGTATAAACCTCAGTAGCAGATGGCTTGCAGTAGTATGGAAAGGAATAAACTTTACCTATATGACACTTAAAAATTCAAAAAAAAAAAGCCTCAAATAAGATTGAAGTGACATCCTTCCAGGAAAGGTCCCACCCCTCCACAAGGGCTTGACCCACCTGCGGGACATCCCATTTTGCCTGACCCCAGAACAGTGTCATGTACCATGCCAGAGGAGTCTGGAGAGGCCTGTAACACACCTCATCATTTGTCAGCTTCAGGAAGATGTCTCCTAGGATCCCTTGGCGGGGCCAGCTCAAGACTCTCTCCTGTAGAGCGTGAAGTAAATCGACATGCTGCTGGACCAGGTACCGCAAAGAGTTGGGAAAGAAACTGAAGGGAGACAATATCAGACCCAGTTACACTGTGTAGAAACACTGGATTGAATCTCCGAGCCCTGGGCATTTGCTGCTGAACTTTCTATTGACAAGTGCTCAGCATGGGCTTGCCTAATATACTATTAGTAGTTAGTATTACTAACTACTTTTACTGCAGTCATGGCTGCACATAAAGATATTCTCTCCAGTGGGTTTTTTTTTGCTGTTCTCAGCATAGAAAAGTTCTCAGGGGGAAAAAAGTGACGACTTGTTTGGCAGTATCACAGTATTTCAGTTGGGACTGTATCTGTCGTGACATTGTTTAACCGAGACCTTATTTACCCAAGCACCAAATGTCCCACAATGTCCTGCTGTCCAAAAGGGCCTCCTGTATCCAAGGATGCCTCTGACCAGGACACAGAGCACTGTGTGAAATGCACTATGGTCAGAGACCACAGCACCTGCAGGCTCAGTGGCTGAGAAACTTGAAATGAAACTTCTCTCTTCAGTGCAACAAATACATAAAATCCAGTTGAAATGATCCAAAACAAAATGTATGATTTCTTTTTCCTTGTGATAAACAGGTTGTAATTTGAGAACAAACTGTAAAAGAACAGGCTTATCACAAGTGTTGTAAGCTATGAGTGCAAGATACCACAAGAACACAGTATCAGCATAAGGCCAAAACCACAGGGAATTGAAGCATGCACAGAGTCTGGAGGAAGAAGAGCGGCCTTCATCGAAGACCACCAGGAAGCCTCAGGGACCCCTACCAACAAGGAGAGAGCATGTGCAGAAGTATTGCAACATACCAGAGGTAAGAACTGAAACTGAGAGGCAACTTCTGGGCGCCAGGGTATAAAACAAGCCCCCTCCTGTACTACAGCTCGTGCCGTTGGTGGAGCGGAGACTCCCCGGCTGCCCAGCGCTGCCTGCTTGCTATTTACAATGAACAATACTGATAAATTAATTGGCTCGGAGAATTTATCAGTTTATAACATTCCTGAAGGCTTTGTAGAGTGAGCACCTACCAAACACATTGCTCTATGGGGAGGAAATTTAGTATCTGTCTTGAATCATGCATATTTACAGCTTATCAGGGATTTGGTACTTCAGCAAACAGGTAGGAATGTTTTTAGTCTCTGCAAAAAGCTTCCAGTGCTCCAATTTTCAACTAGAAATAAGCTTATAAGCTTGTAAGTGTTTAAATATGTCTGTATGGATAAACTAGATGAGGAGATGAAACAGAAAAAAAAGTCTTGGCTAAAGAGAGAGTAAACTAAACCAAATACCTTCTCTCTTTGGTGCTCCTTTTCACATCTGGCCCTTGCACTCTGGCCTTGATCTTTAGGATTAGGGAAAGGTTGATCACATATTTCCTTTCTGACTCTAGCAGCTCCAAAGCAATGTTCTGCCTTTTGGCTTCCACAAAGAAATAAGTTAAAAAGAAGAGAGAGAAAGAACATTATTTTACACTGCATTTGTCCTGGTGATCTGATATTAATCATAAAAGGAGTGCCAGCTTTCCACAAAAATGATATTCTAGCCTAATGCTACAGCAAAGGTGTTTACCCTCATGGATTGCAGTTTTTTTCAAAGATCTTAAACAATAACCAACCAACCAACCATGAGCAAAGCAACGCATACCAGGGGTTTGCATCCAGTTTCCTACAGCACTAGAAGCTACATTTCCCACCAACTTCCCCAGTTCTACCGTCACAGCCCGACCAGGACTCTGAGCCTGATGGGTCTTGGAATGGAAAATGGGTGTCCTGAGGTCAGTGTGTCTGGGGTGTCTTATTTGGTGGCCTAGACCAGCCAATACAAAGGCCAGAGGTCCTGGGGACTCGAAGGCCCTGCAGGATTTCCTTCAGGCAGGTGAACGTGGCTTGGTTGTCTCCACCTGGGAAGGGTCATCACCAGCTCCCACCAGGCGCGAGTACCGCTCTGAGCCTCTCTGGCTGCCCATTTCTGCCCTTACCAGCCAAAGAGGGTTCACATATAATGTTGTCTGCAGAGCTGTATCTGCTTTGGCCCATATCTTTCCCTCTCTCGGGTTGCTCTTTGGATATATATTCGTCTCCCCAGTCCTTGGTGTCCTTGGGCTGCTTCCACACTGTTGAAGGCAGATGCACCTTTGACTGCCCCTCTGTTGTCAAAGAAGGCTTGAGGCTTTCGTCTGTCTCTATGGCTCCTGCAGTGGCAAACAGCAGCAGTGAACTGTGGTGTCTCATTCAACAGAAATGTTCCCTGTAACTACTGCAAGGTCAGCTCAAAGTATTCTTGGTCCTTAGCAAGTGATATATCCTCACAGCGTTAATTTGCAGCTGCAGTCAGGAGTGCAGCTGATAAGCACATCAGCAAAACAAGGTCTGGTGCTCTCTCAGTGTTTTCTCAAACTCAGTTGGGGGTGCAAAAGTAGATACACCTGCTAGAAAAGAGAAAAAAGAAAAAACCTCCAGGCATGGCTGCACTCTAAAGCTTTGGGACATTTCGGGACTAGATAATACAACTTAAGTTAACAGGTACTGTAGAAATAGGAATTCTGACTGGAATTAGAATTTAAATGCCATTCTCAGTGGATATAAACTGTGATGGCTCTTACCGTTTTTGTTAGTGTACATGATTATGCAGCAGCAGGATGGGTAGCCTGCGACTGTTAAGTCTCAGAGAAGGCAGGGGAGGACATGTTAGTGCCATAGGGCTAGAACTGCTATAACACAAATAGTTTGAATTTGGTTTGCAGTGAACCACTTTGCATTGTTTCTGTTTTTCTTTCAGTGGATAGAGGTGAAAGAACAAGCGCTTCTATCTAGTGAATACTGTAAACCTTCAGTGGTTGTTCTCATCTGCCCTCTCTTTTTTGGCCAGGATCCTTAGTGTGACCTCACTGCTTCCTTCTCTTATTTCTTAATGATTTTTATTTTGTCTCTATAGAATACAGTCCTATGGAAGAAATGCATGTGGAGAGAAAGTCATCACTGTGATGAAATGCATTCCCTGCAAGCAGTCCTTAAGTGCAGTAAAGCAAATCATTGTCCTTCTGTTTTTTAGCAGTTGGATATTTTCCTACCTGGACCTGCTATGACTTTCACAGCCCCTTCTCCCATTGGCATGATCCTCGTGTCAGACACTATTGAAGAACAAAGGAAAAACTTAATGAGAGGAGATGACAGTAGAGTAGAGCAGCTTTCCTCCTACCAAATCCCATCAGAATGGTCAGATCTTTTAGCTTTTTGCGTTGTTGATCTTGGAAAACTCCTGTTAAATGTTCTGCTGAGGAAAAAGCTGCTCTTTACCGTTGCATCTCTGGTCTTTGTTTCAGTGGCACCTACAGATGAACAAATGTGAGGCGCATGGTTTTCACTTTACTCTTGCACCTTTGCTGATGTTTTAGCACCTTGTTTAAACACCAAGAGGGTGAGAGACAAGTTTAAACCCCAAGAAATTAAACACAGAAAGACAGACTCTGGGATCATTGCCTTTGATTCTGACCTTCACAAGGAAGCACATATGGAAGTGTTTCTCTGGCTCAGGAGGTAACCCTAACCCCATGTGATTGCCTTCAACAGCTAGTGAAAGGGAAATGACCCAGCCAGCCCACTGTGGGTATTTGCAGTACCAGCCTCATGCTGTTATGCCCCAGCTAATATACGAGTTCCCATGTTCTCTTATCAACTCAGCAGCCACCTTTTCAGTGATGTCACATATCAGCCCAGTCCCCTATGATCCTTCTTTCCCTGTCCTCTCCCTTGCATACAAACACAAATCTGTATCTTGTGGTGTTTCCATTGGGAGTTCCACCACTGGTGTTACAAAGGAGAAGATGCAGCCTGCTTCCTTTGGATGCAGTGTTCTGCATCCAAGCCAGTGCCAAGGCGGTGCTCATCTTCCTGAGGCCCAGTGCTGAGGTGTGTGCACAGACACAGGAGCAGTGCTGCTGGAGGCAGCAGCTTCCTATGCTGCTGGTACCTGAGCAAAATCTAGTGTCTTCCTGCTTAGGGACCTTTTCTGCATTTTTTTTTTTCCTGAGGAAAACACTGGACTTACCTACTGTGGCTGTCTCCTACCTTTTTCGTAGGTCACGTTGTGCAAAAGGCTAGTAAAATCTTCATTGATGAGCACAGGGTCTGGGAGGTTAATGGATCGAAACGGGCTGCCTTGAAGAGGTGTGGGTACTGTCTGTGAGCTGTGGTCATCCTTCTGCGCTCTTCTGTACACAAAGAATGAGACAGAAAGGGTGAATGCCACAGAAGAAGCTTCTAGCTGCACTGCAGCCATGGCAGGCAGCAGTGCAAGGACAAGGACAGAGGCAGAAGTAGAACAACCCAAGTAGGCACCAGAAACAGAGCTAACTTTGATGCAGTTTATGAAGAATATCCTGGAAGTAGTAGCTTTGGTTATAGGAGAATGTTATTTCAGGTCTACTCTTTTGCAGAACGTAGCTAATTAAATGGCTTAATTAGTTTGGGGGTTAGCCTAGATTTGCAGCATGTTTCAATCAATGTAGTAGTTCATCTCTCATCCAAACTCCATTTTCATAGGCAAGTTAATCAGGGCCAGGGGGGATGAGCATTCTGCCTCCTCGCACTTACAGTGTGGCCAGCAATGTTTCCACGTGTCCCTGCTCAGATAAAAAGGCTGGTGACAAGGACACAGAGCATGACTGCACCTTTGGGTATCCGCGGAATCCTACACACTTGGGAATGTGAGAAAGAAGGGGAAGCCCCATTGCATTGTCATGTAGCGTAGCTAAGGAGCAGCTTTTAATGGTCATAAATATTCCTGCCCCAGCACATCTCCAGTAGGTCTGTGTGTTTCAGCAGGGCTTGGTTTCCCCAGGAGCCCCCAGGACTTTTTTTGCTGCAAGAATCCCTGAGTGATTATCCCTGCAAGAAGCATTGAGTGTGAAGTGTTTTTCTGCTGTGTTCACTCAGTGCATGTGTCTAAAAGACTGGGGTGAACTGAAGGCTGGAGCTGCCATTAATAATCAGGGCTTGCATATGCCCAGCTAGGAAAAGATTGAGAAATTAAGCCATAAAGAAATGAACCAAAATGGACCCCAATATTAATAAGCCCTTCCAGAGCCCCAAAGTTCAGGCTCTTACTTTGCTTTCACTTTCCGTGATTCCCGACGCTTCTCTTGCTGCAGCTGCTCAATTTTTTGTTGCATTTCCTCCTGCTTGGCACTGATTTCTTCGATCATTGACTTTGCATCGCTGAGCTCCTCCTGAACAAAAGCACAAGGTTCACAATGTCACTGCATTCACACACTGCTCTTGTTGGCTCCGATTCCAGTGTGATCACTCGTGTATAAGTCAGGCCCTGAGGCTGTGTTTTTAGCTAGGAAACTAGGCCTGATGTCACCTCCCCCTGGCTGGTGCTCACTGCCAGCACGTCTTCCCTCAACGGCTCTCAGGCAGTTTCAACAGATTCGGCACAGCCATAGAGCTCTCTGACACATTGTGCTCCTGCAGGTTTCATCGCTAGAAGAATGGAGAAGAGTAAATTGTCTGCAGAAGGTCTCCTGTAAATTGCAAGAGAGGTGTTTTCATAGAATCACAGAGTCCTTAAGGTTGGAAGGGATCTCTAGAGATCATCTAATCCAACCCCCTGCACACACAGGGTCACCCAGAGCACAGGGCACAGGGTGGCTTCCAAGCAGGTTTGGAAGATCTCCAGAGAAGGAGACCTCTCTGGTCAGCCTGTTCCAGGGCTCTGGCACCCTCACTGTAAAGAAGTGTTTCCTTAAGTTCCTGTGGAACTTTTGGTGCTTCAGTTTGTGGCCGTTTCCTCTAGTCCTATCGCTGGCCACCAC
>JAVCKT010021926.1:19807-37450 GCA_032273925.1 Rhynchotus rufescens
ACCAGGACGGAGTAGAGGGGCAGGATCACCTCTCTCAACCTGCTGGAGACGCTCTTCTTAATGCACCCCAGGATCCCATTGACTTTATTTTATTTTATTTTAATTTATTTTAATTTTTCTCACTAGCAAGGAGAAACTAGGAGCTCAAACATACTATTAGATGATGGATGTGAGCAGGAGATAAAGTGGCCTTCACCTCTCCTGCTGCTGACGTAAGTCCTTGCATCTGAGTTTTGGACCTCTTTTCTCCCCTTGGATAACTCTGCCTGTGGCTGCTTTACGGCCACTGCTCTCTGGCCTTACACTTCTTCCAGTCCCCCTTGCTCAGCCAGGTCCACAGGACCGGCCTCTGCTCAGTGCCAGCTGTCCTTCCCTGCCACAGGGGTGATAACAGTCTTTTTGGAGAAACAGCCCTCTTAATCTTCACAAGGTATTACTGACACAGCAAAACCTCTTGGGGAAAATTTACCACTGAAAAAGAAAAACAACAAAGTAGTTCCTCTGCCAGCCTCCTCACAGGCAATGGTCCAGTTTCTGCAGGGGGCCACTGGCTGGTTTGAAGTGCACACCAAGCCCTCTCACCAGGCTCTCTGCAGCCCTGTATTTTTAGCCTCTTGGGTCAGATCAAGCCAGGCAGTGCTTCCTCCCTGCCGTGTGGGAAGGCAGCTTCAAAAGGCCTTGGGGTTTTGTGTTCGTTCTCTGCCCGCGAGCAGCTTTGGTTCCTGCAGGAAGTTCCTCCACCTGACCCAGGGAGCAGCTTTGGTTCCTGCAGGAAGTTCCTCCACCTGACCCAGGGAGCTGTATGGAGCAGGGGCACAGCAGCTGGCGCCTGCGCAGCCTCGGCGTCACATGTGCAGTCCTCAGTGCAGGCCCTTGTGCCAGAGGCACCAGGTGGCCCTGCCTTGGGGCTCCAAACAGGTCACAGTTACATCTGGGTGAGAGTCTCAGGTCTCTGCAGCCGGAATCCAAAGCCAAAGGAACTACATTAACCACATGGGCAACTAGCTAGCAATTAATTTCCTTCTCAAGCAGGAAGGATCCACCAAGGAGAGCTGCCATGTGCTGCCAGAGTGGCCCCCCCAGGCAGCCGCACTCCTACCTTGAACGTATTGAGGGAGTTCTTCATCTCAGCCACTTTCTCCTCCATGGCACAGCGGCAGCTCTTGACTTTCTCCTCCAGGGCGTACTCGCCATGCTGGATTCGTGACAGCTCCTGCATTGCTTCTGTGAAACCCGCCTTCAACTCAGAGGCTAAAGCCTGCAACTAGAGGAACCACAAACACAGTGGGTTCAGTCCCGCCTCCCAGACACAGGCGCCTGTGTCTCTGAGGGTCACCCATGGTGCAAAGACTGGGTGTAACCTGCCCTGTAAGGCGCTGTCTTCTTTCTCCTCCTGTCCTGGCTGGGAGACTTGAGGGAAGGTTTGTCTCCTGCTACAGCCTTGGCATTTGTCTCGGACAATAAATGCGCCCCTTTCCCCCCAGAGTTTTTCCCTGGCAGGTTTCAGCCTGTCTGTCTCCAGCAGGAGAGGGCAGCCTGAAACGTTCCAAACAGGTTTGCAATAACAGCAGCCAGATTATCCATCCCAAAGCAGTTGAGCATCCCAGAACACAACCCCATGTGCTTGCAGGGCTAGTGTGCTCTCCCTGCACAGGTCTATGCCTCCTGGCTCTGAGGCCTGCAGAGAAGGCATGTTCTTTGTCAGCAGGCTCTTTAGAGGGAGGGAAGCAGCTCTTTAGTACGGTGGAATCACAGAATGGTTGAGGTTGGAAGGGATCTCTAGAGATCATCTAGTCCAACCCCCTGCTCCAGCAGGGAGTAGAGGACTTTCTTCTGGCGTACTAAGACAGCATGCCCACCATTGCTGGTTTGTATCCCTAGAGGCCCTAGCCCTGCCAGAGGAGCTGGCAACCTGAGCTGGAGGCAGCCAGTTGATAGCTCGGTGAAGCAGGAGGCAGAGCAGGATGAGCCAGGCTGGCAGAGCAAGTGGACAAGGCAGGTTTGGAGGTGGGTGCTAGGGAAAGAGGCAGCCTGCGGAGGGCTAAGTGGGGATACCCTTTTTGGGAGGAGCTCGGGCTGCTGCCCCCAAACTCAGCACCCGCTGCTTCCAGGAAGGCTCTCGTTCTGCCTGCACAAGCCCGCAGCTAAGTCGCGGCCCAAGGCACTTCGGTATCAGTGGGTTTTTTTACCTTTACAACAGAAATTCGGCCTAACATCTGGTTATAAACTGAGTCCAAAACTGGAGCACTGATGGTAAGAGGACAGCCACCCCGGGGAACTCAGGCGCTTGAGTCCTGTAAATGGAGCAGAGATGGCTTCCGATACCTCAGGGCAATGGCACATACCCTTCTCCTCTGGTCAAGACAGCCTCGGTCACCGCTGCTGGGGACGGCCGCCTGACATCCCCACTCCTGCCCCATTGCTTGCCCCACAGTCCCCCAGTCTGGTGTGGCTGCACACACGTTTCCAGAGCTGAGAACGGCTCCCTAACCTCCTCCCTCTCCCATAAGGATAGGCATCCAGCAAGAGGGGACTGGAAGCACATTGGGGTGGAAAAACCTTGGCTTCTGCAGCTATGGGAGCATGTAGGGATCTCATGGCAGTGCTGGGACTGCAGCACGTGCAGCCGTGAGGGTAGACAGAGGGATAGAAGGGCTGCTCAGGAACTGTGCTCACAGCAATTGCTGGAGTTGTGTTGCTACAGCGGGCAATGCACACACCACAGCTGATACCTCTGCCAATTTATCAAAGCCTGGAGTGGTGAACCAGGTGGTCCTGGCATCATCAGACGTCCTAATGGACAAGCTTAGAAAAATGAGGGGACAGTAAGTGCTGCAGCTATGCAAAACATTAATATTCCCATGCTTGCTTGCTGATGCTTGCCAATGCCTTACACAGTATAGCTATTTTACATAGTATCAGGGCTGGGCCTCCTGAACTTTCCTCTAAGTGAAAAGTTGTGATGCTTCTGTCTCGTTTTAGAGATCTGCTTCAGAGAGGAGGTGTCACAGCCCTCAAGCCCTGCCATTAGGGGAGGCAATCTGGAAGTGTCTGTATCTGGGAGAACTGAAATGCCCCCCACCAACAAACCTGGCTGTATTCTAATCAGATATTTCCAGCAGTAAACCAGGATAGTAAACAGGGATAGGAAGCAATGCTGACCTTGAGGTTTTAGAGCCCCAAATTGCTAGGCATCATCAAAGCTAGAAAAAAAACCCTGCTCTTGTGCTCAGAGAATTCACTGTCCGTGTGTACTGAAACTCTCCTTGAAAGCAGAGTTTGGGCAACTGGAGGAAAGATTTGGACTAGAGACTGGACTAAAGTATCTTCTGTATCTCAGCAAATGCTTCTAAAAGCACACAGTCACTTGTTATTGCAGGGTCAATGTTGGCCAATCTCAGCTTTGCCAGTCACTGCGCTAGTTTAGTTCCTCTGTGTACTCCTCAGGACAACTTAGTACATCCCAGCCTAAGTCTGTTGTGCCCAGCATGCAGCTGGAGCTTGCAGTGGATGTTTCAGGCACTGAAATACATCTTCTACCCTCATTTCCTGTGTTGTCATTTGGTGAATGACAGTAACAGTGACCCTAGTTAGCCGCATCTGCCAGGATTTGTACAGCCAGGCATGAAATGCTGAAACCTGAAGACCTGGGTCCTGCCAGAACTCCCTTCTCAGCTGCCCTCATTGCTAACAGCACAGAAAGAAAGCATAAATACACTTGTGGCAGTGGATGAAGGCCTGGCCCCAATCAAATGGAGTGGTTTAAAAGCAACACGTTTTCTTTGAACTCCTGCCAAGCATGGTATAGTCCTAGAACACTGCATTTTAGTTTGAGCTCATTTCTAATAAGCTGAAAAAAAATCCTTTAAATCCTTTAGGTTTCTACCATGAAGAAAAGCTTTGGCTTTTCTTGGCCAAACTGGCCAAGAAACTTGGCTTCCTGGCCAAAAGTGTTGGCTCATGTTTATGTCATGCCCGTGTGCCTATTTAAGTCTGTGGGCCTGAAGAGAGAGCACACTGGTTTGTGGACCCCTGGAAAGTCGTGCAACGTGGACCAAAAAAGACAAATTTCATACTGCCATGGAAACTTGGCAAGAGTTTAGCTGTAATGTGTGGTCTTGCCTCACCTATTCATGAGAATAAATACAGCTGAAGAGGGAGGTACCTTACTAAATTAATTTGAAATAGCTAATGCCTTGAAGGTAAATGGATCTGCATGGTCAGAAAAAATCCTTAGAATCTGTCCAAGAATTGGGAAAGACCTGTTTGAAAGGAAAAAGAGAGGAGAAAGGAAAAGGAGAGGAGAAAGGAAATAACATTTATCTACATTTCTGTACCCAATTGCCTTTGCAGTGTGGTCCTCAAAGCTGACAGCACTGCAGTGTAGGAACCAGCACCATGCATCTGTAACAGGTTTTTCCCATTCAATTATATTAGATTCCCATCTAGTTTCTCATTAGAGAATGAAGGATTCTCCTCCCTTCTTTGCATATCTCTCATTAAGAGGACAATGAGAAGCAAGTCCACCTGGAAAGAGGAGCAAACATTTCCCAACATGGAAGAGTGAACTGTGTGTGAAAGAAATGATGGCTAGAGGGGATGACCATGCCCAGCCTTGGCATGGTCTTGCAAGAAGAGCATCTCAGCATGGTTTTGAATTTGGTTTATAAGAGTGGAGTGATAACAGGTATGAAATCTCCTATGCTGAACATCTACTCCTGTCTCACTTGCCATGTTGCACCCAGGAGATGGGCAGGAGGCAGCAAAACTGCAGAGCTTCCCCCTCTGAGACAGATGATCTCAGCTGGGATGGACAGCCTATAGACCTAAAGCTGGGATGAATGGTTAGACTTTGTTGCATGGTGGGTTTTGACTTAATGTCATGACTGTCCCTGGTGTCAAAAGCTGCTCTGAGATTTCAAGGCAGTCCAAGGAAGAGGGTCATAGCCAGGAGATGGGAATAGGTTGCAGAAGGATGGGGCAGGGATGGAAAGCAGAGAGGAGAGCTTTGCAAGTTGGGTTTACAGGAAGTTGAGGAGGAACCTTGGTGCCACAAGGAACTCTGTCACCAGATACCTGCCCCAGCACCAGCCAGTCAGGCCATGTAGGGCTCTGCACCTCCAAAAAAAGATGAGCTGTTCTGCACCTGCTGCCTGTGATGAACAAATACTGCAGATAAATCACTCTTTCATTTTAAATATATCCTGTAAATAGCCAAACCTCCTATGGCCTTGAAGAAGTGGTGCCCAGGGTGGTTTCAGATGGCCAAGATTTCCAGCTGGGGGAAGCAGTGCTTTCTGAGTGCAGCTCCAGGTGGAACTGGAGCAAAGTCTAACGGGCTGAAAGCTCCTTTGCTTATGTTTATGTTTAACACTTGTGTTTAAAGGGAACACTTCTAAAATCAAGCAAGGACAGTGGGAATAAAGAAAGAGCAGCAGGGTAAGGACAAAGGAAAAAGGCGGAGATATTTAAATAGAACTGCAAGCACGTTCACTTTTTCACTTGTTTCACATTTCCAAGGTCTTTTTTTCATAACTTCATTGTCCCTAGGACCTCACCAATGCAGAAGGGAACACCGAGCTGGTAAATTGAATTGAAAGGATTCTTTAGGGCATCCACCTCTTTATTTATTTATTTATTTATTTATTTATTTTTGTCTGGAAAGCAATATGTGAGCACAGTGTTCTCAGCACTGTGGAGGGGAAGGTTTCCCAGGTCACTGTCCCTACAACCTGTGAGCTTTTCAGGCACTTTGAACCTACTGTACTGGCCTCTTCAGTGACCCATTTGCAGCTCCCACTCAGAGCTGTATGGATGGGAAAAGAGGACAAGACAAGAGAAACTACCTTGGTAATGCAATGCTTTATATTCTATATTATGGATGAGAGGCATCCAATAACTCTGCAACTACTTGACATGTTGCCCATGCAAGCAATTATGGACACTAGTGTTGCAGTGGCGCCCAGAGTGGTCTCAGCCAAGCTTTTCAGTTAGGGCAATACCTCTTGGAGCGCAGCTCCACATCAAGCTGGACCAAGGTTTAAAGCTACCTGCAGTCTGGAAATGCCTAGGAAACAGCATCCTGGAGACAGTGAGACTCTGCATCTCGCAAGGAGTCTCCTTGGGCTGTGACATAGACAATCTTTTACATTCATGGTGACCAATTGCAGCACAAACGTCACATCAAAGAATCTCCACCGAGCCTCAGAAGTTCTGAGGACCTTGAGTCTCATGGAGGATCAAGCTCAGGGTTTCCAACCTCTTAGCTGAGGAGCTAGGCAGAGCCATGCAGCAAGACTCAAAGCCCTGGCCTGCCCGGTGGCACCAAAGTAATAGGCAGCAGCTTCCCAGGAACTATCAGGATAACTCCAGCCCATCCTGAAGACTTGCTGTCTGCTGGAAAAGATCCCCTCTGGTCAGACAGCACATCTGTTTTTCTTTTGTTTTTTTTTTTTAAGTTTGTTTAAAAGCTCCTAAGAGCTCTGCCATGTAATCTCCTTCCAGCCTAATAAATTAATAGTTTCTAAGTAGTGCTAATGATGCCAGCTGCGTAGCAGAGCAGATAGATCACCTGTCTAAATACAACCAGTTTTACTGCAATGTCTTTTAAGATGAGGCCCAAGAGATGATGTATATGACATTTATTCATGGCATGTGCACATTTTGGTTACCATGTTCCTTTAAAGTGCCTACATTCTTTTTTTTTTTTTTTTTTAGCTTTCTAACTACTGGTTTTCTATGAGTAACTCTTCAAACTCATGGTGTTATTCAGGGCATTTTGCTCATTTTTACCTGGGAAATCTGTGTTGCAGGGTTACTCACAGGCACACTTTCAGTCTCTCCTGTGGGAATAAAGAACTTCAGTCAATTAAAATGACTTATTAGAGTTTCTATAAATAACTGCAACAGAGGATTTGAAGTCTCTCTCAAAGTACAAATCATTTCTAATGGCTTTGAGTCTCAATTTAGGAGATGTAGACCCCATATAGTTGTACAGTAATTGCAGTTATAAAACGGGAATGCCTCAGCTAAGTCTAACCTTATGTTCACCTCATTTGCTGCCTTGTTCCTGGCCAAAGCCAATCTATATGAAGAGAAAAGAAATCCTATATGTACAATTATGAACAAATTCCCACCCCGAGTAGTTCATTTCCATGTGCCAGCCTTTAGTTACATCTTTTTACTCTGAAGCATTACAGTTTAGTCTCTCTTATAAAATTATGATTTTTTTTTTTAATCCTCTTATACATACTTTCATCATCCTTATATCTGGCTGATCCAGTCAGCGTATTTTAAATCCAATGTTTTATTTTGTCACAACAGGTCCCAAGCAGCATTCATCTGTTTTGGAACACCAAAAAATGCACCTTTTCATGAGTTTAATTTCCTGTTTTTTTTTTTTTTTTTTTGGTCAGTTTCTTTGTTTTCCAAAACAGAATTCACTCATGGAGCAGCTTTGATCTGTTTGGCACAAATAATCTGAACACTGCAGAGACATCTTGTCAAGGTATTATTGGGTTTTTGGTGGAGAAAATATAAAGGTCTTATGTTTGCTCTTTCCTCTTCTAACATGGTCTGATTTGTGCAGAAACCTTTGATTATCCACCAGAAACTTGTCACTGAGGGTGCTCCCCTGGCACCTGAAGGCAACTGCAGTTTAGTTACCATTGATAAAATATTATCCATATTTTTCTCTACAGGAGGCTCCTTACTTTGCCTCTGTCTCACAGGAAGCAACATGCCACCCATTTCCTCATCTATATCAGCTCCCCTTCACAATGTCCCTGCACAACCTGGGATTCTTGCTGCCTCCAGGAATTTGCTTTGCTCCTCCACCCGTTGCCTCAGCGCCTTACCTTCAAGAGCACAGAAATTCAGACCCGCAGAGGTCTCAGAAGGGCTTAGGGAGGACTTTGCTCCAGTTAAACCAGTGGAAAGATGAAGTTTGGGAGTCTGGGCTTTGCAAAGCACAGCTTTGTGCTGATTACTCTGCCCTGGAAGGGCAATATGGGTTACTGCCAAGGACACCTACAACTTGGCCCTGTTCTGGTCTCTAGGATTTGCCCTGGTTCGGAGGAATGGGAGTGAATTCCCTAGCGACTCCTGGAAACAGAGGCAGAAGAGGGGAGACTGAGTGGCCAGCATTGCCACCCATTAGGGCTTGAAATTCATCAGCCAACCCTCCCCAGTGGCCACCATGCATTTTTTAAATATCAACTTGTTTTTATTTTCAGGTTTTGGCCCTACATTTTTTTTTCTGTAGCCCCACAGACTGAGAACTGGCTTTTTGACCTGGCCAATGAAAATTGCTTGTTTCCTAGACCCGAGGTTTGAGAAAACAGCGAGTCTAGAGAGATCTTCTGAAATCAAGAAGAATCCTTGAGGTGTGTGTCTGCTCTCATGTAAATTACTTTTACTGTGGGATGGCAATGACTGACCCAAAAAGAGCAAGAGGACACATTTCTTGGTTAATAGCACAATACAAAACAGATACTGGGAAGACAGGGAGAGAGTGGTTTTGCAAATACTAAAGGTGTCAGATGCTGAGTTCTAGGAAGTGCAGGATTTGTCAGGCAGAAGCAAGACAGAGTGAGGAAGCGCTGTGATCTCTCATCTATTTTGGATGTTTTTTCAAAGTGATCTGTAATGCAGAGGGCCTCTGAGAAAGGGTAGAAGAGGAGAGAGGATCTCTGCTACTTTGATTTTACCTCCCATTCCTGCACATGTGAGCAGATGCACCCTCTGAAGCCTGTGTGATCCTGGCCAGAACCCCAATCAGTTTTGTAAAGTGGCTGCTGAGCTGCACAGGGGGAAGCAAGGGCTTCGTGGTTACCTTCCAATTTCTGCAGTGAGCATCTGCAGCCCATGGGGGCATACCAATTAATTGGAAAAAATCCTTAAGGTAATTTCCTTTTCAACCTGCTGTTGTGCAGAGGCCTAGATATATAGACCACATTTAGTCAAATTAGAATAATAGCAATATAGAAATTAACTCCTTGGGTTCCTGCGCTGTGGCTGGTCACTGGCACCACTGAGCCTTTTAGGAGGGGAGAGTCCAAACAGGAAGGGTGTTGAGCTGATAATCATGGGCAATGGTGAAGACTGGCCCTGCTCTTCACAGCTTCAGGAGCTCCTTGACTTGGTGGAAGTGCTGCTGACTGTAGTAGTGGTCTTGACTGGGGCACTGACATGAGCACCATCACCTCTTGTGATGGTGCATGTGGGAGAGAGGCAGATCTTCACCAGGCCTTTCTGTAAGATGTTAGTTTTGACCACGTGAAGTCTGTAGATCCCAAAGAAGAGCTGGGTCCAAGGCAAGAGAGGGAGAATGATTTCCCATCTGGCACATTACATGTCGTACAGGTTTATTTTCCACGGGGGAAAAGAGAGGTGTTTCTTTTTTGATAAGAAGTAAAAGCCTAAAATGTCTCTACTAAACTAAAGGAAGGGAACATTTGCAAAGCCCAGCTGGTTCTGCCATAGCTCAGAGGTGCTCTTATGGGGCTGACAGGTCACTCGAGGGTGGCTCTCTTCCTCCCTATATTTCTTACCACTAGCAAGTGAAATAAGATGAGGCTTTACCTTCTTGTTTGTTTGAGTCCATGGCTGCTATAGGATGTGTGTCCTCGCAGGGACTCCTGTCCTCACTCTGGAGGGCTCTGGCTGGTCACTGGGAACATCCCATGGTTTTGAGCTGCCCACATGCGAGCCCTGCGCTGGGTCAGATGGCCTGAACCCTGAGTGCAGAAAGATGCAGAAAGGGTTTACTGAGCTGAGCGCAGCTGAGAACTGCTCCAAGTGCAGAAAATAGATAGAGGAGGGATTTGAGAGGCAACAGAGCACCCTAAAGATTTGCTCGGGTCCATAGTAACCCCACAAGCAAAACAGCCTGCAAGTACAAACACTTTTCTCCCAGTCAAGGGCCATTTGTGCTGATGGGAGCTAGTGTGTGAGAGGGGCTGTGTAGTCCCACGGAGACTCTTTGCTCAGCAAGACACCTCGCGTCTGAACACAGAAGCAAACAAGATGTATTTTTAGCAGTCAGAAGCACAGCAGCATCTTGCATGGGTGCTCTGGATCAAAGACCTTTTGGTATGCAACTGATCACCCAAACTGTCCTTCAAACCTATGTTTGGGCCAAAGATACACTACTTTCCCCGTGCTGCTGTGTGATCCAATGGGCACTTCCAGAGGCACTTGCAGTTTCACATCTCCTTTCTCTGTCTGTTGCCTATTTTTTAGAGGCAAATGCATGCTGCAAGGCACCCAGATGTATAGGGATACGGCCTCTCTGAAAACCCAAGCTGGTTAAGCATGACACTGTGCCTAAGTCGCTCCCTCGGTAAAGCATTTCATGAGTCTGGTAAGAGGGCAGGACCTTCAGAACAATCTTAACATACTGCCTGAATGTAGGAAGGATCTCTGGAAAAACAAGATTGCACCAATTCACTCCTGCAAGCTTGGGCACTGGCCCACATCCACTCTTCTGCTCCCTAGGTTTTAATGAAAACTTTTGTTCAGTTTTAGTAGGAAACTAGAGGTGATCTAGGAGTCTAGAATAGTCCCCCGCCTCCATTCTTATTTGACAGATATGCCCAGGGCACATCTGATATATGCGAGTAGCTTTGCTAATGCAGATGGAAGGGCCAGTGCAATTGCCCTGCAGAGCTCTGCACTGCTCAGCTCAGCCAGGAAGGATGCAGTGGTTCAGAGAAGCCTGAGGCCATGTTTTGGACAGAGGCCACCCAGGATTCAAGAGCTACTTGCTGGAGAGATGCAAGAAAAGCCCCGTGGGGCTTTAGGAAACGCTGCAAAAGCAGCTGCGTCGGGCACAATCCGCACCTCGACTCGCGGACCTTCTCTTTCTGGAGTCTGTCAGGAGCGAAGCCCTCGGCCAGGCTGCCATGGGTGCTGCCATGGGTGCTGCCATGGGTGCTGCCATCGGTGCTGCCATCGGTGCCCCTGAGATCAGGGCTGCACAGCAGGGAGCGGCGCCACTTGGGGCGAAGCGGGACCAGCACTGCTGCTGTCCAGCACTGGTGTGTTTGGGGTATGACCTGGACTGATGAAGGCTTGCAGCACCGTGCTGGAGGCATTCAGGTTTTAGTGGGAAATGGTTTGGGGCCAGATTTTTTTTTTCTTTTTAACCAAAATATGCTTTTTTAAAAAAAACCAGTTCTTCCTTTAACCATTTATTTAACCAGAGCAGTTATAGTGCTAACTGTAACTGTTAATAATGTCATCAGTCATCAATTAGTATGAAAACAATTATATACATATACCATTAAATGTGCCAGCTGAATAGCTTATCTTAAAGATTTTTATAATTTTACTATCCAAATGATAAGCTATTCTGAGAACCCCTGAATCTCCTGTGTAATGTTCCCACCTCTGATCTTCACAAGTGCCATACCCCTGTCCTGCATTTGGTGTGATAGTGTGTGCTAAGTGGGAGCACAACCACCCAGCCGCTCTAGGGTGAAGGTCACAATTTGGTGACTGGGACAGATAAAGCTATTTTTGGCCTGGATGTTTCCTAAAAGTTTAGATTTTGTGGAAGAATTAGGGCAGGGCCACGAAGTCCCCAAACTCATTTCTGCTTCTCAGGCTGAAGCAGTGAGTTTCTGGGACTTGGCTGGTAAGAGGTCTACTCAGCCTGTGCAGCTTGAGCCCCAGGTTCTGCTGGCAAGGAGAAGCCAGCTGGGCTGGGCCAGGAGGACAGGGCGCTCTGCAATGCAGAGCAGCAGCAACTCTCAACTAAAGAGCAACATTAGCCAGTCACATTGTCTGTGGGGCTCTAGTGATGGTATTCTGCTTAGTGAGCTTCATAGACATGTTCACGTCCAACTGTTGATGCCTTCATGGAGGGAAAGGAAAAATTGAAGCTTTTCTTTGTGGTGAGGAGGAATGGAGAAGACTGAGTATTTCCACCCACATTTGTTTTTAACCGTCCAAACACAGCAAATTAAAAAAATCCAACCTGTATGGTTTACACATACACCGCTGTATGGTTTAAACTGGGGAGTCAGGGGACTCTAACCCATGAGAGAACTATGTGGAAACAGGCTGCAGGTTGGGCACTCAAAGAGAAGAAAGGCCAGAGTAAAGCATGGTTTAATTCTACCAAGCACTGTCTACTTTGTCACTTAGACCAGCTCTTCCCAGGTGCCTGAAACCTCAAAATGCTCATGTCTGTGCCTAGGTCCTATTTCTGCAGGCACCTCTACCTGCCACATCTTCCCAAGCTCTTACATCAGTCTTGCTGCAGACAGTTCAGGGTTCAGGGACAACAGGGACAACACTGAGATACCACTGTCTCTCTGGGCTCTCCAGAGCCCTAAGGAGTGCTTATTTTCTCACTCCTAAGCAAGCACCCTAAACCCCTTCCCATATGCACATGCATTTATGTGAACACGCTATACACCTTGTGTACCCTCTGTGTGGTTGCTTTCCTAAACCAACTGCAGCAGATCCAGGCTTGTCTCCCCTGCCAGCTACCACGGGGTAGGTTCCTCAACAAGCCTCCCCAGAGATGTTACTGCTGTTCTTCTGCAAGCGCCTCTGCATTACAGGCTCAGCACGTAGTCATCAGCAGACTGTCTGGACCTGCCACTGGACCCCACAGCCCCTCTGCTTTAGGCATAACATGAAATGGAAGACATTCTTTTTTCTTCAGAGCCGAGAATTAAAGCTCATATTTGCCTTCCTACAGTTCTTCTCAGTGCCAGCATCTCTGGAGCAAAGTCCAGAAGATTCATTCAGCCACAAGGTTTCTTCCCCCTCTGGCAAAAAGAACCATTTCCCTCTTTGTCCTCATCTTTCCTCCTGTACCCAAATCTGCTGAACACAAGAACCCCAACTGAGTGGCACTTCTGCCAGCAGTGGTGTTCAAGACTTCAGCCACCCATGTCCGGTGACAAAACATTGTCCTGGCACCTTCTACAGGCAGCTGGCCCCGGAGTGTGGCCAAGGGGACTGGGAGAGGAGGCAGGTCCCAAAGCCTGCACAAGGCTTGTGCAGACATGGTCACCTTTGCACTGCTTCCCTCCAGACAGATATATAATAATCAACTGCTTATACAGTTATACTTGTTAAGAAGATCAAACCCCCAAGCACCAGCATGCAAGGCAAGGTAAAGCATTTACAGCCTAGCCTGAATGGACAGCAGTTATGATTTGTTTGGGTTTTTTTTTTTTTTTTTGCCATCCCATTCTGTTTCTGAAACCATGGAGAGTATAAAAGTGCAGGAAAATCTGAAGGCACATTTGCTCCTTCAGTTTTTAAGCAGCCACAGTTTTCCTAAATACACTCTCGCAGTCTTCCTGGTTGTCATCTTACAACCTTGCTGTCTGAGGTTGCTGTCTGTCTAAATACTCCCAGTCCACAGATAAAAATTAGTGATTTACTCTTAAATTACTCTTAATTAGCTTTACCTCCAGCTATTTTGAATACATTATCATTCAGATACTTCAAGCAAGCAGGAGACCTCAATTAGCTCTGAAAAGCTCTTTATAACACGGTATTTTAGAGATGAATGTAGCCTCACAAAATTCTCCAGCACACCATTGAGAAGCTAGATCCCCATGCAGTCTGAGAAGAAATTAGCCAGGAATAACTGTGGGCATTGAAGATGCTAAAAATTAGCTTAATTACCATCTTACATGCAACATTTAATAACTCCAGCTCTAGCTTTTTCTAGTAATGTGAAAAGCAGCATTATTAATCCCACTTTTCATGTCGAGTACATGATGAACTTACCCCAGGCTGGCTGAAGATCCGTCAGCGCTGGCAGTTGCCAGAGTTGGGATTAGTACTGTGCAAGAGAGGAGAGAAAGGAGAGCAATGGTGGCTCGACGTTTCCCATGATGGGACTGTCACATGCTGATCACTGCTTGGAAATGCAAGCATAACAAATACCTACTAATTATGTAATCTTCAGGTCATATCCTTGCATCCTCACGCAAGAAAAAAAATCAGGACTGTGCACTTGGAAGGAGACGATACCAACTTTTTTTTTTTTTTTTTCCCCCTTTGTAATTAGACTTGCTCGTTAGTGCAAAGGAAGGTCTCCCAAAGCGATGGGCAGAGGGGGATGTAGAGCGTGAGCCGCCGGCTGCTGTGGGCTGTGCTGCTTGGCTGGGCTCAGTGGCTGTTCAGGACAGGGATGTGGGACTGGCTCCTCCCTGTCTGTGGCACCCCTGGCACTGCCAGGGCGACAGCTCCCTCCTGCAAGGGCTTGGAGCAAAGCTGAAGCAGCCAGGGATGGGGAGCAGCAGCCTCCAGTGCTTGTGGATTTTTCATTCCCACCTAGATCATTAAAAAGATCTTTGTGAGAGGGAAAAAAAAATCAGGGGGTTGAGGGTGGTGAGTGAGTGAGTCTCTTTGCTTAGGTTCCTGCAGGGCTTTTGCTCAAAAGAGTGTCGAGATGTGGAGAGAAAACAAGTCACCCAGGGCCAAGAGCTATGGGAGAAGGTAGGTGCTAGCTCAGTGAGTCACTCCAAAGTGAAGAAAAAACAAAACAAAGCAGGGAGACATAGGAACAGGAAAAATAGCAAAAGGAAAAGGAGTTTCTCAAAGATCTGCTTCCAAGATACCTGTCAGGTAGAAATCCTGAAATGTAAAACGACGTAGCCTAATTCAGTGTAATTACTGTGCAGCCCAGATAAAAAATCAAGGCTGCAGAGCCCAAAGCCCAAAGGAAGAACAGGCTCCTGGATTAGTAGGATTCTGCAGAAGATGCCACTGCCTCTGAAGTCAAGGACTCACAGCAGAGGACACCACTTCTTTTTTGGAGCTTGCTACTTCAGGAGTAAAACAGAATTGAACAAACTAAAATGATTAGTATGAAGAAGGTTTTTGCTGGAAAATGCATTTTTGCTAGGTCAAAAATACCTACCAATTTGACAAACGGTTTCAGCAGGGGAAAAAAAAATGTGTTTCCAGTGTAGGAAGAAATCATTTCAAATATTTTCCTACAGGCAGCTTTAGAAGTGCTGAAAGGAGTGTTATAGCCAAATGATTGATGAGCTGCTTTATTTCAGATGGCCCATATGTCATGCTAAGCCAATAGTGTGCTTTTGTATTTTGCTAAGAAACCTCCAGAGCCTCTAAACCTTCAGAATGGTTTCTGATAGCAGAAGAAAGGTGTTTTTTTTTTTTTTTTTTTTTGTATGTCTGAGAAGCTTATTTCAAAGCAAAATGTTAGGCCTACTTGTTCTTGGCTACAAGGAAACACAGATGACAAGCCATCCTCTTGGATGAGCTTTCTGGTCATGGAGGTACCACTGGCATGTGGCATTTTGCTCCTCTAGCTTTCTTCTCCACTGTCTTCTCTATGCCTAGGCTCTGCTACAGTTAAGGACAACAGCAGGCCTAGCCAGTGATGTGAATTTAAGGGCCTGTTAATGTCACCTTGCACAGGCTGAGGATTGTCATGAAGAGGATTTTCTGACTCCTTTTTTTTTTTTTTCCCTCCACATCTTAGCAAAATGAGAGGAATATTTGAAGGCAAATCTGAAGGAACAGCACTTGGATATCATGTCTGCAGATAGAGATAAGGTCAGTTATTTGCTAAAACTCTTATTAAACATCTAGCAAGCAAAAACTCAAAATGTACATTTTTTTCCTATCAGCACTGTTGATCTTCTTTGTGCTTTTCTTACTAGAAAGGCAATTTGCCTACTTTGTAAAGTAGGATATATGGAGAAAAGAGACTTTTGATGACCAAACTCAAACGAAAATAGAAATGAATTTGTTACTGTATTACACCTTCGGATGGGGGCAGTGATCAGCTGTCCGTGTGTGTTCTCCCATTCATTTTTCCTCCCACTGAAAAGGTGCTTTGGTACATGACAAATGAAAATTTTGCAGTGGTCTGTTGCTGAAAGAAGGGGGTTAAGGCCTTGCCCTGGTAGGAGGATCCCAACAAAGGACCACAACTGCACCTGCTTTCCGTGCTGACTTCCACTATGCCAAGCTGGCCTTAGTGTGAACATCATTATTTGAGCACTGGGTTTGCTAAGGTGTCTCTGGGCACAGAGGTCTGTTTTTCCAGGAAAGTTACACAAGTTGAGTGTAAATTAGGCCTCATTTGTTGTTGATAGTTTTTTTTCCAGCTTTATTTTGAGAAACCCAAGGACAAAAAAAAATCCTTGGACAAATTTTTTTTAAAAAAGTCATTAACTTCTGCACTTATAAATTCACCTTTCTTAAAGATTTTCAGTTAGAAAATCTCATTCATTCAAACTGCAAAGACAAATAACTGCTTACTCTAATTACTCGTGTATGCATCTTCAGAAGTTATTTTTAATAAACAAATGAGGAAACGAGTGTCTACTGAAAACTGCTCACAGCTGTTTGAACCCCAAATGCAAACAAAGATTTGCCTGAATTCTGTGGTACTATTAGTTCCAAATACAGCTACATTTTCAGCTTCTGCTTCAGTCCCACTGCTGCTGTGTGGTGAAACGTGCCGCTCCACTCCACTCCTTTTTCATCTATAAATTCTCCTTCGCCTTCCAGCCTGTAACAGCAGAAATCCAGTTTGTTAATGAAGAGTGCAGCCTGTTTGTGGTAGCATGGTAATATGTGCATCAACTAGATGATAAATTATTAAGAATCAAAAAGTTCCTACTCTAGACCTTAATCTTCTTCCCACATAGTAGCCTATGAAACTTCTGACTAAGAGGCTAGGAAGACTTGTGAAGCACCTGGGTTAAACAGCCAAGCTACCTACTCCTGCCTTTGCAGAAATGTATTTACACCATATTCCTAACACACAGCCTGTACAGGAATAGTGTCATAGTCCTTGCCATGTTTCAAGGTTACTGCAGACCAAGTTTTGTGAAGTTTATCCTGACCTTTGGGGGCATCCTAAAGGTGTATACGTGTATGCAACCATTCAGTGTGTTATAGCTGAAAAACAACAACAACAACAAAACTGCTCTTACTCTTACCCCCTCACTGTCTGAGTGGTGCTATGATAAAGTGAAGGGATTTACAGCCTCCTGTGGTGAAAAGAATGTAACTGCTATGTGATTTCACTTCTCATAAGGCACATATCTCTACCGATTTTTGAAAACTGTGATCAAGCTCATAATTATACCTGCTAGAAAGAAGAAATGCCTATGTACCAAAATTCCTTGCAAATGAGGAAAAAATAACCTTTACAACCCATACTGGAGATTTGTTTCCCTTAAAGATAAATAACAAACCCACCTAGCAGTCACAGCTCGTTGCCACAGTGCTGCCTATATCATTCTCCCCCCCAAAATGCAGTGATCTGGTGAGTAGTAGCTTGTGTGCACAGGTGGAAACTAGAAGACCAGAATCTTGGCTAAACAGCCTGCGTTAGGCTGCCAGAGTGCAGCATGTGCTAATAACTACAAATAAGTGTCAAACAAGAAAAAGTTTTAATCCTCTGGGGAAAATGGCAGTGTAGGTAAAGACGGGCTCTCTGCTGCATTTTAATTTAGATCACAAGTCTGACTCAGCATCAGCTGTTTTGTTCTATGGATCAGATACCAGCGATAAGCACCAGTGGCAGCAGTGCTCTGCTGGCACTTCTGTATTGGACTATACTTTTTGACATGAGAACAGAGGCTTTACCCTAACAGTCTTGAGAAAAAAATATCAGACATTATG
>JAVCKT010021927.1:0-22887 GCA_032273925.1 Rhynchotus rufescens
GCCGCGGCCTCGGGTGAGCAGCGCCTGGGCGAGGGGCGCCGGGGCCGGGCACGGGGACGCGGCCGGGACGTCCCCCTGCGGCCGCATCCCTGCCGCTGCATCCCTGTCGCATTCCCTGCATCCCGCACGGGGAAGGGCGCTCGGAGCCGGGGAGCGACTCCGCCGGCAGCTCAGGGATGGTGGCACTAGCTCTTCTCGGGAATGCTGCATGCCGGGATGCTGTGCGCCGGGATGCTGCGCGCTGGGATGCTGCACACTGGGATGCTGTGCGCCAGGATGCTGCGCGTCAGGATACTGCACGTTAGGATGCTGCACGCCGGGATGCTGCGCTCCCCCCGCCCCGCGCTCCGCGTCCGTGGGCATGGCGGCGCGGGAAGGAGCCTGGTGCTGCCGCCTCCCCGGGAGCCCTGCTCGCTCCGCGGCTCCTGGCGTTTCGAGGAGCCGGAGCCGCCGCGGAGCGCGGGTGAAGCGGGAAGCGGCTCCCTGAGCGCCGCGCCTGCTGCTGCTGCTGCTGCTGCTCGGATCCGTGAGCAAACAGGGAGCGGGGAGGCGGCCGAGGCTGCGCCGGCCGGGCCGGAGCGTCGTGCGCGGCTCAGCCGCGGGCGGCGGCTCCCGATGCCCTCTGAACCTCTGGGAATAGGGAGCGGGGAAGGAGCGGGCAGAGCAGGTCCAGGCTACGGGAGCATCCCCTCCTCCGCGGCGGATTATCCGTGCGTGTGCCGCTTTGGGAAGGATCCTGGCAGCACCGCGCTGCCCTGATCTAATTTGCCCCGGCCAGAGCTCGGCTCGCCACCGCAGCCGGGGATGCGCGCGCATTCCCTCCGCTTTATCCATGGCAAAGAGCCGGGGGGGCTGCCGGCCTGGAGTGGGGCACAGGAACGCGGGAGAGACCCCCAGCATCCGCTTTCCTGGTGGGGAAACTGAGGCACGGAGCGGGGCCGCGGGGTGAGGGCTGTGCCCATGCGCGCGCGCGGTGTCCCCATCCATCCCCATCCCCGTGTCCCTTGCGGAAACAATTCCCCAGGCTCTGTGTCCGGGTGCTTGTCCGCGCGCAGCTTCGCGCTCACGGTGCCCCTCGCCCGCAGCGCTGCGCGGGGCCGGCTCGCCATGCTGGCGGGCGACGCGGGCCCCGCGGCCACGGCGGCGGCGGCGGCGGCCGTCAGCGCGGCGCGCACCGTCGTGCGCAGCTCCAGCATCAGCGGCGACGTCTACGGGCTGGAGGCGGGCGCGCGCGGAGCCGCCGACGCCGCCAAGAAGCGCCGCTCCAGCCTCGGCGCCAGGATGGTGGCCATCGTGGGGCTGTCCCAGTGGAGCCGGAGCACCCTGCAGCTCAGCCAGCCCGGTGAGCGCGCCGGGACATTCCCGTGGGAATGCACGCTGCCGCGGTGCCGGGCCCGCCCGCGCGGGCGCCCGGAGGCACCCAAGGGCTCCCCGGCACCGCGGCGGGTCGTGGTGCGGGACCGGGCTCTTTCCCAGCCCCGTTTGGGTCTCATCTCGGCACATGGGCCCGCGGGTGGGTGGCACTTCCAAGCGTGGAGCTGTCAAATGTTCTGGCTACGGGAAGCGCTTAAACGCCTAAAATAGGGTTTTAAAGGGCGGGCGAGAAAGGAGGGGAGGAAAACTGCTCATTTTGATGCAGAGTGTTTCTCCAGTCACCGCTTTTGTTTTTATGCCGGGCCCGGCTGGCGGTTCTTGCTCCTGCAAGGGATGCTGCACAAGGAGCGAGCTGGTCTGGGGGCCCCTGCCCTGCACCTCCGAGCTGCTCCCTGGGGGATTTGAGGACCCTGGAGAGCCGAGCAGGACAGCGCTCACAGGCCCAGGGCACGCGAGGGCACCATGTATTCGATATATCCCATTTGTTTACATCAAGGCACTGAAGAGGCTACAGGGGCTCCTGGCTCCTCTGCCCCACTCCCAGTCCCCTCCGGAGCCCAGGGCCACTGGGATGAGCTGGGATAGTGTCCGGCTGCATTGTGTCCGGCATCGCCGTGGCAGCCCACCCGGAGCCTGCTCCGGGAACGGGCCCTGGGTACCAGGAAGTGGTGGCACCGACGCTGGGCTGCACTCACACCTGAGCCGGGCCTGGCAAGGCTCGGCTTGGCAAGGCTCGGCTTTAGGGCACTAAACCCGAGATGCAGCAGAGGTGCCGGGGGGATCCTGCCAGGGAACATTGCGGGTGCCACGGGGACTGCGGTGCCAAAGCGGGATCAGCGGGTGGGAAACGGGCCCTGGGGCGGCCCCGGCACCCGGTCCGCCCTCCCGCGCTCACTCCGCGCCTCTCCTTCCAGAGGGGGGTCCCAAAAAGCTGCGCAGCACCATCCGGCGGAGCACCGAGACCGGCATCGCGGTGGAGATGAGGAGCCGGGTGACGCGGCAGGGCAGCCGCGACTCCACGGACGGCAGCACCAACAGCAACAGCTCGGACGGCACGTAAGGGCGGATGGCACGTAAGGGTGGGTGGGTGCCGCGGGCGCCGCCGGAGCCCTCGTGCCCCTCTCGTCTCTCCCGCCCAGGTTCATCTTCCCCGCGATGCGGCTGGGCGCCGAGAGCCAGTTCAGCGACTTCCTGGACGGGCTGGGGCCGGCGCAGGTGGTGGGGCGGCAGACGCTGGCCACCCCCCCCATGGGTGAGCGGGGCTCTGCCCCCCGAGTGAGGGCGGCCCTGGGCTGCCCTGTTTGCATGGGTGTGCCTGGGCACCGAGGGGCTGGAGGGGAAGGGGCTGCAGGAGGGGACGGGGCTGCAAAATAGGGAGCAGTTGCAATAGGGTGAGGGCTGCCATAAGGAAGGGGCTGCTATAAGGGAAGGGGCTGCAATAGGGGAAGGGGCTGCAGGAGGGGCCGGGGCTGCGGGCCGGCGCGGTGCAGGGCGGTGGTGTCCGCGGGCCGGAGGGCAGCGCAGCGAGGCGGCGCTGAGCGGCCGCTCGTCCCCGCGCAGGCGACGTGCACGTGGGCCTGGCCGAGCGCAACGGGCAGCTCGAGGTGCAGGTCCTGGAGGCGCGCGGGCTCATCCCCAAGCCGGGCGCCAAGGCCGTGCCGGGTACGTGCCAGGGGCCGGGGGGGCCGGTGGCGGGAGCCGGCGCGGCGCCAACGCCCGTCCCCGCAGCCACCTACGTGAAGCTCTACCTGCTGGAGAACGGCGTGTGCCTCGCCAAGAGGAAGACCAAGGCGGTGAAGAAGAGCTGCGACCCGCGCTACCAGCAAGCCCTGCTCTTCGAGGAGAGCCCGCAGGGCAAAGTGCTGCAGGTGACGCCGCGCGGGGCACCCTCGCGCTCCCGCGGCCGCCGCGGCGCCCGGCGACCCTCAGCGGGCACCTCCGTCCCGCGCAGGTGATCGTGTGGGGCGACTACGGGCGCATGGACCACAAGAGCTTCATGGGCATGGCGCAGATCGTCCTGGAGGAGCTCGACCTGTCGGGCGCCGTGGCCGGCTGGTACAAGCTCTTCCCCACCTCCTCGCTGGCCGACTCCAGCATCGGGCCGCTGGCGCGGCGCCTCTCGCAGTCCTCGCTCGAGAGCTCCACCAGCCCCTCCGGCCCCTAGGGCCCCAACCCCAAAACTGTAAATATCCACTTGGGATTTTTTTTTTTTTTTTTTAATTCCTCCTCCCCTTCTCCTTTTTTTTTTTTTTTAATATTTTTTTTTCTTTTTTTTTTATTTGGAATCTCCTTCGCCTGCTCTCCCCTCATCCCGGCACACTGGGCTGAGCGGCAGGAAGGAGGCGAGCGCACGGCGAGACCCGGCGCCCCCTCTCCCCTTCCCCCCGAGAACAAGGGACCTTCACGAAGGGGGAAAGAAAAACTCAGAAAAAAGAAGAAAATCCAACTCAGCACTGTTTTTTTTTTTTTTTTTTTTTTAAAGGAATGTAGCATCTTCTCTTATGTAGCTTGCCACGTGCTAACTCAACACACTCACTCTGCAATATCTCCGAGACTCTTTGTAGTGCCAGGAAACATCTGCCTGTCAGTTCCCGTTCATTACGTCTCCGACACGGACCCCGCGCCGCCGAGCAAGCAGCTCTGGCGACTGTTTCCCTCCCTCCTTTTTTTTTTTAATTTTTAGGGTTTGTTTTCGTCGCATGTAGCCTGTGACAAGTGACATTGCCAAAGTGAGAGGGAGCAGAAAAAGGTGCATGTCAGGGAGCCCGGGCTCCCTGCTCCGGGTGTCACTGCCGACGGGGCCAAGCCAAGACCCCAACCGGAGCCGCCGATGCCTCGGTTGGAAGTGCAAGACCGGCGCCGCGAAGGAGCCCCGAGGCTGCGGTGATGGGCGCCGTGGTCCTCCTCGAGCACCTGCGTGCCACGGCTCCACACTCGCCGCTTGAATCCCAAAATTCCCGGCAGGAAAGAGGCTCTGGATGCGCCGCGGCGGCTCCTGCACCTCTCTAAGCTCTTGTCTCGTGGGAACGCTACAGGGGACCATCTCACTCGCATCGTGCGCTGATCTGGAATTGGGGTGACTGAGGTAGACTACAAAGGACTAGATGCTCCGAATTCGTTGCCAGGATGAATGTTTTGGGTTTTTTTTTTTTTTGTTTGTGTGTTTGTTTGTTTGTTTGTTTGTGGAGTTTGTTTGTTTTTAAAAGCAGCATTTTGGTTCCCCACGGGAACCAGTTCTTGTAGCAAAACCAAGAATCGCGGGAGCTTTTTTTGAAGGTGCCTAATGAAATTTGCTGAAAATACTCAGGGGAGACACCACTAGAAACTCTGGTTTCTTCATAAAGTGTAGTTAACACAATGACTGTCCTGAAGGATCAGTTTCCAAAAAGAGAAAAAAATAAAAAACAAAAATAAAAACGTACACCAAAAGATGAGCAGTCACGAGACTGGAAGAGGACAAAAGGTTCACGGGGAATTTGCACCTACCAGACGGCTCTGACCTTCAGTGTTTAATACAAATCAACCAACAGCACAGCTGGGCTTTTTAAAGAGCTGTTTATTGGCAAGGAGGAGAATTTCACCCTGCACAGAGCACAAAACCCAGGCCAGGGTTCTTCAAAACCCGGTTGCTTGGTGGTTGTTCCGCCTGATGTCACCATCACCACCGGCGCTGTCCCGTTCGGCTGTTGTCCCGTACGTTGGAGCTGCACCGAAGCAGGAGCACTGCCGACCTCGAGGAGGGAGCGGACGGCCACGATGGATCGTTGCTTTTCCTGAATTCCCATTCCCAACAGGGAATAAGGATCCTCCGGCGCACGCCGTGGTCGCAGCAGGTCAACAAAGCCCGACTTGCGCTAAACCTTCCCGCCCCGGCGTGCTGGAGGTTTAAATAAGGCGTCTTAAAAGACTCGTTTCTCCTTCAAAATAACATCTTTTGCTTTGGCTTTAGCCACTCGACTCCAGCAGAAAGAGAAATCTGCCGTTCCCTGTGCCGTGAAAGAGAAGCGTGTCCGAGGGGAGGCAGAAGAGCAGTAAGGACAAAGCTCAGGAGCTGCGCCGGTATTTTCGGAACGGGATTTGCCACACGCGTCCGACTCGCTTTGCTTTCCAGAGCAGAGCTTGCTGCCCTGCCCTTCTCCGGGGAGCTCCATGGCTTTATTGCTGCTTTATTGCAGGATGCTGTGCGTGAGATGCAGCACAGAAGCTCCCAAAGCCCAGCAGAAACACAGAGCTGGCTGCAGGTCCCACAGCAGCAGCCTAGAACGGCTCCCGAGCTCTGTGCTAGCTGGAGAAACAGCACCCAGGCAAAAGAACTACACCTGCCTATGGGAATGCTCCACAGGAGACAGAAAACCCAAATATTTGGACTTTTCTATTGATTTTTATTTTTTTAGCATCAATAAAGGGATGATGCGTTAGGAGACAACGATGCAACTAAGGTCCGAAGAAAACTGCATCCTGGTTCTCCGTGTGTTCGCGCGTGGCTCCCTGGGAAGGAGCCTTCCTGCTTCCCAAAGGGAAGGGAAGGGAAGCCGCCTCATCGACTACTGCCAAGGATGGTCCCTTAGTCACTGGACAAACTCAAACCCATCCAGACTTCAACTTCTCCACCTGCAGCGTCCAGGGAGGCGGCGCTCACGTCCGCGGGGAAGCAGCTGGGCTGGACCCACCAGGAAATTCTGGGTGAAAGAAAAGAAGAAATGGGCAAAGCCCAGAGCGGGTCGTGTCCGCGGCGTGACTCCAGCTGCTCCTCCTTTTTGGAATGCCTGATACCTCGTGTCAGACCTTTCCCTGCCTCAAACATCACAAGAGAAAGAGCCAGGACCCCCAAGTTGCTTTCGACATAACGACACACCAGAAAAGCTTCTGGACTCCAGGTTTTTTGCTGGGGGGGATGTTTTATTGCAAAGGGCACTTTTATGGATTATATGATTTGCATAAGTGGCTGCACTAACTAGGCGTTATGCATTAGGTGGTTTCCTCCTCTTCCTCCTCCTTGAATCCCGAGGAAATTCAGACCCATTCCACTTTCCAGATATTCTCCCCTAGAGAGAATTATTCGTTTCAAGGGAAACAGCTTTGCAGGCCGTTTTATATCCAATAGTTGGGCCCTACAAGGAGTGGGCAGCAAGATGAAGCACCTGCTTGAGACAGAAAAGAGCTTATGGAGCAGAGGGCACCGCTGGCACTAGAGCGGCTTATGTTAGTGCCACACTTGAGGCAGCACCAGAAATGAGCCACAGGATGCATTTTGTCAAAACAGCCCTGAAATGAGATTTAAAAATCCCTTAAACTCTGAGCAGAGTTTTAGTCTCAGCCTTGCAAGCAAGCACAGAAAACACTATGGGGTTTCCAGGCACAGTCCTAAATGATCCCTGGGTTTTCGGCAAGCCAAAGTGGGGCTTGTTTTGCCCAGTTTGGGGTGACTGAAGCTTTCTAGGGCACCAGAAGCTCGCCAAGGCCTCTGGGCTTAATTGGAAATTAATTCCTGCTTCATTACCTGCCTAGCACATAGAAAGCTTGGGGACAAGATGCTTACAGCATCTTGTTTCTGTAATTCTGAAAAACGCAGCAGGCAGCAGTGCGATTAGCAAACCCGTGTCATTGTGCTGGAAAATGCCGTGGACCAGTCCCTCCAGGGCCACCTTTTCCACATCTGAACTCTTTCTCTGGAAGCGCTTCCAGACACGGCCAGATTCCTTCGACTGCACAGAAATACCAGAGCAGGATCTTCTTTGCTGAGAGGCAATTGCTTCTGGTCAGTGTCTTACAAAACGGCTCTCAGCGGCCAACAGGCTCGAGAAGTCAAGCATGTGTTTGTACGTGTTTGTACACATCAGAGAGAGAGGAATTCAACACATTTCTCTACCTTTGCTTGTTTAAGCAGGCTTTAAAATACTCAACGGCAGCATAGAATTGGAGGGGCTTGGTCTTTACCAAGAGAAGGCTGTTTATAAAGCGAGCCCTGGTGATTTTTTCAGGCTTAAGTAACTCACCTTCTGCTTCCTTCCACTTCACTCACACAGATGATGTGAAATGCTTGGGCAATGCACATCTGTAAGCTTCCTTAAGGGTGTGCGTTTTGTTGCTGATTTGGAAAATAACTGCATTTTAAAGGTCAAGGAACAGCGTTCAGCCGCTGCTCTCCTTGCTTGTTGAATTCGAAGTCTAAATGCACTTTGCATCGCAGATGGGAAAAGACATTAAGAAAGCACTCTGCTTCCCTGTAGCTTTTTGGGTCTCTCGAGGCAGATTTGCAAAATTACTGTCAGCTTTAAGTAAAAGCAAGGTCTGCATCCCGTAATATGCCAAAGGTGCCGTGGCCTGTTCCAATGTCATTCTAGCCGAGCTGTCTCAACGGGAAGGTTTTGTTCTCGTGTTTGCAAAGCACGGCGAACCCCTCCAACCCTTCAAAGGTTTTAAGGGTGCAAGAGTTGGGTTTTTGTGCTAGAGGCTGCACAAAAGACTCCCCAATGACAAAAATACTGAGAGAACACTCTCTGCAATAAAGCATGGTTGGGAGGGGAAAGATGTGCCCCGTGTAACACAAATAGGTGATACAGAGCAGAGCAAGTGGCCAGAGGTGACAATAACACTTACCTAGTCAGTCGTATTAGGTGAGTTAGCCCATATTTTGGGAAGTTTTAGGTTTTTAAGAGCAGACATGGTAAAAAAACCACACAGCAAAGGGTCTAAGTATCTGTCTTGCTGCTTGAAGCACTGTCACACTGTTTTAACCCCTGATCATTTGCCTGGGGCACAGACACCAGAGCAGAGCCTAGGAGCAGACAGCGCAGCCGGGCACCTGCCGCTGAGCCCAAGAGCTGGCGTGACCACTGTGCCTGGCTGCAGTGCCGACTATTGGTATTTGTATATATATAAAATATAATATATTTTTAAGAGCCAGAGCTTCACGCGCTCTACCACATTCAGGTTATTTTTATTTTGGTGGTAACTGTGCACTGGAGAGCAATGCCGGCGGATGCGTTTCCCGCTGCTTGGTTCAGCACTCGCCCGAGCTGCCGCTCGCTACCCCGGGGGCAAGAGGAGCAAGAGGCAGGAGAGCAGGACGCAGGGGGACTCGGTCCCGCCGTCAGCATCCCCTCCTTCCATCCCTCCCTTTAAAAGCAGGTAGATAAACAAGCCTCCCCCCGGCCCCCCTTAGCTTGGCACGAGGGTTTCTCCCGTCCTGCTGATCCTCCCCTTCCCTCCTGCCAGGGGCCAGCACGGAGGGGCAGGTCTGGGGCGCGAGGGGCGGCACAGCGGGAGGGCTGGGGGTGCATTGGGGGCCCCCCAGCTCTCCCTGAAGTTTGATGCCTTTAGCGAGGACAAAAACAGCCTCAGAAGCAGCGAGCGGCACCGCGGCGGGACGAACGCCACCGGTGCGAATTCCCAAGGGGATCGCTGTCCGTACATATGTGCCGGAGCCCCGGATGCTGCTGGGGCAGGAGGAGGTTGGATGCAGAGAGGGCCGCCGGCTGCGGCCGCCCTCTCGCCCAAAGTTAGCACTTTGAAGTTGGTGGCCTTCTTTTCTTAAAAGGGCTTGATCTTCTCACGCGGTTAAATTATCTTCCCCATCATGTTGTCCTACTCCCCACCTCAAAGTTTAGGTACGAGCAAGCATCTGGACCGTTTAAAATACGGTCCAGCACTCAAGAATCTGTCATTAATCTCAAAAGTTTATACCTTGGCTATAAAAGTAAACAAGTGCGTGTCTTCAACTTGGAAACATCCTTCAGTGGAGTAGCAGAATTAAAGCCTTTCAAATTGATCACTAACAGAAAAGACCAGAAAAAATTACAAGCCCTAAGCACACATGCACACAAGCAATTTTGGGTTTAAAAAACACCTAAACAGAACAGTTCATCCTACACTACAAGATACACACGAGGGGTTTTACCTATATCTTAAATATAGCCAATGCCCTTCAAACTACGTTAGCTCCCTAAAAGGAGAAGGATTAGCAGTATGTGGAGGCAAAGAAGAGTTGCACAGAGCTCCAAGAGCAGAGAAGGTGCCAGGCAGTGAGCAGAGCCCTGCAGCAAGCTCAGCACCTCCAACCATAGTCTTTCTTCTACAGGTAGTTCCTTCAGGGGTGCAGCACATGAAAGCTGTGCAAGGTTTTAATTATACAGAAACCTGTGCAATTTCACATCAATAAAGCAGCCAACAGGTAGCACTGGAAGAGAACCCCCTCCAAAGAAAACCACCACCCAAACTAAGCATCAGATTTGCAGAACAGGAATAAACCACTGCTGCCAATTCAGCTTTAGAAGGACCTTTAGAAGGACCTTCAGCTTGTACGCCAAACGAGTAACAAACATCTCACCATTTATGTGGCAAACACCAACCTGACATCTTTCTGCACACGTCCATTCCCTAGGGGAAAAGCACAGTTAGAGCTTGTAGAGAACTTACAACAAACACATTTGACTACCTTCACTAGCCAACGCATTTTATATTTTGTAATAAACTTGGCTTTGATGACAGATTCATAAATTTAACAGCTCCACCTTAAAATAAATGCCACAGAGGGGTGAACTTAGCAGTTCTTTACACCCCAGTTCCATGGTTCAAGATAAGGGGATGGGCTTGTGATGGATACTTGAGAATGGTAATAGATTTAAAGAAGCAAATGGCAGTTTTATACCTGTCTTATGTAATGTTTTATATATGTGTGCGTGTGTGTGTGGTCTTTCTTAATGTAAAACTCTTGTATTTTTGTGGTTTATATGCAGCAGGACTGATGGCTGTGAGGGTGCACGCTATTTTGTAAAATACTCAGCCAGTTTTCCCAAGGAAGGAAAAAAATATTCACATTTCCATTGGCTTGTACCTGCATGTACAGTACTGAGGCAGCAAGTGAAGCTGATTAAAGCCAGCTTGAAAACTTCTCTGTGCTTGAGTTGAGCTTTTCCAAGGCAAAAGCCCCAGGTCCACCTTGGAGAGGAAAAAAATTCCTCCCTCGAACGGATCTGTTGGGGAAGGTGGGAAGACCAAGGCTCCAACTCCCTTACCTGAACGGCTCACACCATGAGTGCTGTACATTTAACACATCCTGTTAAACTGTTTGGAAAACAAGACAAGTCAGTTGAGTTTGCACTGCAATATTTTTATTTGGGAATTTACATATACACAGGATAAAGTGGACCGAGGAAGTCTTGACTTCTCATTCACGCTCATGAGTTTAAGCAGATGTTCTACTGAAGATGCACAAAGAAATCTGATCAACCCTCTTGTTAAATGCCCAAATTAAAATGTCAAAAGCTAACTGGGGGGGTAGGTACCAGCATTGCACAGGAACAAAAAAAATATGAAAAAGTATAAATTAGGATGTCATAGTCATTTTAAAAGTGTAAGAAAACTCGCAGCGGGCTCTCAGCCCTTGATAAGTTAACTCTTGGTTAGTTTGTTAAAAGCTTTTAAATACATCAATACCACAGATGAGACGGAAAAGCCACTCTGAAGTGCAAGTCTCCCATTCCGAACCACTTGCCCCCACGCTGGGCGAGAATCCTGCTTGCTCAGGGCGGGGAGGGAGAGGGTCTCTTCCAAATGACTTTGGTTCCAGTGAAGGGTGGCGAGCCGAGCACAGCCCGGCCTCAGCTCCGCACAACTCCACGGAAGGGAAGAGGTAGCAAGGCTTGCTTGCCCCTGGGCTCGGGTTAAAATCCAGTTCCTCAGCACCACACAAGACTTCCACCCCTGTGCTAACCAAAACCCCTGCTAATCCTAGAGGTGAAGTGATTCCTAAAAGGCCTGAAGCTACAGGCAGTATTAAGTCCGGATTTTCCAAATTCTTCCGTCACGCCTCCGCTAAGACACCCAGCGGGATGCTTAAGTGCTACCCAGAAGCATTAGTGGAGGTTTGTGCGAGGAGAGGGGGTTCGCCCCAGGATGTGCATTGACTGTGCTAAATACAGGGGAGCTCATGTTCTGGTCACTGAGGTTTCACTGTGTCTGACAGTAAAAAAAGGCAGAGATGGGTCTCAGTTATGGAAAGAGGTTCAGGCCGGGCAGCCAGCCAGAAAGAAAAACCCTGAATGCCTCATGGAGCAGTTTTGAAGAACAGAACAGAAGGCAAAACATGGTCACAACGCAAGGGATTATTTCCACATCTGAGTGCTGAGGGACTGATTGCTTCCCTGGGCACTTCCTCCGCCCATCGACTGTCCATATCCCATCACGCCATTAGCTCCATAGAAGCTCATCCCAGCCATCTGCTGGGTCATCTGGGAAGGGGAGAGAAGACAGGTCAAGTTGCAGCAGGGAGACCCTGCCAGCCCAAAGCAGTCAGCTTAGATCAAACACCTGCTGCCCAAGAAGTTATAGAAAACACTTAAACAGATTCAACTCTAGCCTAACAACCTAGCCTAGGCAGACAGACATGACCAGACAGTAACATCAAAGTCAATTCAGTTCACGTGGAATTATGGCTTTTATGGAGGACACCATGGTTGCTTTCTGGTTGCAGGCTTGCCACCTCCCAGCCAGTCAGTTCAACTTCTCAAACACTTACGTGAAGTTAAGCTTTCCTGTTTCCTTGCATCCCTTGATGCACTAGGATCACCACGGGGAAGTCAAGGCCTGCTCTGGTTTAGGTCAAGTCCAGGGAGTGTTCCACTTGAGCTGAGACTTGGTGGAGAACGAAAATCCTCCCAGCATATTGAAAACGTGCAGAATCAGCGGGCCTCACACAGCCACAGGAGAGAGCTCATAGAGGCACTAAAGCCTCTAGGCATCAGGCTGGGTTTAACCACATGCACCTGCCCGGCCCTCCTCCCACCTTCGCCCAGCAGAAGACACCCCCTCACCTGGGCAATGTTCCACTGGAGCTGCTGTGCTGGCTGCACACCGTAAACGGGCTGCGGAACCGCTGCCATGCCAGCTACGTAGCCCGCCTGCTGCGCTGCCATCATCCCGTTGGGCACCCCGATGACAGCCGCTTGCATGTTCCCCACGTAGCCGGCGGGTATGGCCATGGGAGCCACCATGCCCGCAGCTCCAGGCTGGGCCACCATTCCCACCGACGGGGCCATCATGCCACCCATCATGCTGCTGGAAGGGGCTACTCCCGGGAAGCCGGGATAGGCTGCTGCAGGATACGCCACCTGCGCTGGAGCCATGAACATCGCTCCTGAAAACAGAGAAAGAGAACTGCTGAACTCAGCGGTAGGGGCTGAAATGCTGCCCTTGGATCCAGAGGCTACCCCGGTGCTCCCTGGGCCCTGACATGCTGACTAGAGCTGCTCCTGATGCTCCTAGCTAGTCCTCAAGGACCACCTACAGTCCTTCCTGCATCTACACCTACACCTTTGCCTGCAGGTTGTGTCACAGCACAACCACCCCCTCTGAATTAGCGTGTGGAATTCCTGCGCCGTCCTTGGCGTGCTCTTTTCCAAGACCCGTTACCTTGCGCAGGCAGCTGAGGTGTCTGAGAGCCGTACAAGGAGAGGATAGAGTCTTTAGAGAGTTGCTTCTTCCCTGCTTCCTCGCCTTTGCCTCCTGGCTCAGGGAAGAGATTCAAGTTTTCAGGAACAGAACCAGCACTTCCAGACGTAGGCATAGAACCAGTGACCTGAGATAAAGAGCACAAGAACAGAGGTGTTCAGCACTCAGGGCAAGCACATAGACCTACTTCTCTTGTCCAGGCACCAAGCTAAGCTTTGGCAAGCACCGACACAGCCCGCTTACCTTCCTGGAGTCTGAGTTTAATCCCACGGATGCAAAGAGATCAAGATCCTTCTCTAAACTGCTAGGCCTGCCATTTGGAACGGTGGTTGCCACAGGAGCATCTAGGAGAGACAAAGCCATGGCAAGTGTTTCACCCAAATGCCCTCAGACTGAAGCGACACATGAATAAATCACTTAATCAGCAAAGAGACTGTCCAACTACTGCACTAGTATTAGGTAAAACTGATGTGTCTGATGCAGCACTGAGACCTGTATTTGGGCTTCCCAAGAGCCATTAAAACCACTAGTAATTCCAGAATGTCACATGTCATTCACCTGTCACACAGACTAAGCATCAAGAGCTCACAGAATTCACAAGATCAAGGGCAGTATATAAAGTCAGTGTAACAGGTACAATAAGGCTGGGAGGCTCTTACCAAGTCCTAGCAAGTCCACTACTGGTTCAGTAGATTTAGGAGAACTTTTTCTAGACACCTGCGTTTCTTCTTTCTTTTGAGGCTAGGGACAAACAAATAAAAGGAAAGAGAGCTCTTATTTCAAATTTTGAGTTCAAAAGAAAACCACCATGCTTCCATATTCAGCCAATTATCTCCATTCCGATCCAGAGAAGCCCCTACAACTGCTCTGTGACCATGCCTTTCAGTCTTACCATTTTCACTTTTTCAAAGATTATAGGTTCCAGCTTTCTTTCTGATACTTGCTCATTACTCCTTTTCCATTTATCGTCCTTTTCTTTCTGTAAAATACAAAGACAAAGGTCAAAGCTCCTCAGAAGTTCATACAGAGCTCTATGTGCTGCTGTTACTAACCAAAAAGCCTCAAGATTATTTGTTGATGTTTCAGTCTCCTTGCAAACTACCTGCCCTGCAGCACAGGTAGGACTTAATAAATAGTATTTGGAAGCAGTTCTGCTCTGAGCAGGGAGTCAAACTTTGGAGATGACCTCCAAATTCCCTTCCAGCTTGATTATTCTATTTACAAAACAGCTGAATCTCCTCAGCCTTGGAGATTAGTCACTAACCAAAGAAACATTTCAAACTATTTTCATAGAACGACAGCAAGACAGACTTACAATTTAACATGCAATTAAGCTTTCGCACAAGTTATTAGAAACTAACCCTAAATACGTTGATGTCGATACTTCGGTCCATGTATTTCTTCTTCTCATATTTATCTCGAATGAAGCCCTCCACAGCTCTGCAAGAAGCTCGTTAAGGACAAATGATTCAAGAATGGACAACTTACATAGCCCCAAGGCACAGGCTCTACCTTAATGGCAGCTTAATAGGCTCTTCTAGCACTAACTTTCTTGAAGTAATTCAGTGTTTGATGCAACTACTGTAGCTACTCAGCGTTTGCTTCTTCAGGGGACAATGTTTTCGCATCCTTTATTCCAAGGATGACTGTGCTATAAAGAAAAGTTATAGCAAAAAGCAGTGCTTAATTTGCACTGAGCTCTCTCCTTGATGTCTGTTTACTTTGATCATTCCTTAAGAGCCTATTTCAGGGGCACAGGCACATATAGTAAGAGGCAGCAGTCAGAGCAATTGTAGCTGTGCATGCAAGTCCATCTCAGCCAGCAGCTTAACAAGCCACTGCAAGGATGAGGTGCTCCTGTGATGTCCCTGTCTCTATAATCCTGTTGCACTGAGCATCTAGAAATCCCTCGGTAAACAAGGGCAGAAATTACAGCTTTGTTCTTCAGAAAAGCTGAGCCCTTCCAGCTGCCATCACTGTGAATTTCAAATACTCAGCACTTAAAGTCAGCTCCACTCGCTCAAAAGCTGATAGTTCATCTCATGCACTAGCTTCACGTTGTCATGATCAAGCTCCAGTCCTCCACCCTTACAGCCTGCAAGCAAATCCTCTGAGCTCTTCCAGGAAAGCAAGCAGGGCTCAGAGGGTGCCTAGCTACGACCTTATTTGCACAGCTGATGCACATGTGGAGAAGCCTCCTATGCAAGGAGGGCAGCTCCTAAGCAACAAGCTGAAGAGCTGTCACGTTCCCCCAGGAGCAGCAGAAGAAAGGATGCTGATCTGTTTGAGGTCTCCTGAAGTTCTCTGGCAGGTAGGCTTCGTAAAGGCGATTTGCTTTTCCATTTCCCATCTCCTGCATGCACTGCAAGGCAAAAGAATTCTTAAGTCACTTCTTTCACATACATTAAAGGTTTTACATATACTGGCATGCAAAGCTACCAACCAAGAGTCTACGTGTGTTAACTAGGAGGCCTGTGTAGACTTTTAAAGCCTGGCCTCTAGAAGAACAGAATTATTCTGGTTTCTGGTAAAAGTTTACCCCTTAGACCTCTGAACAGCCAAATCCTTCTTAAAGGAGGATCTGCTCTTTGTGCATTTTCATAGAAACTTGCCTGAAGTTTCTTTATCCATTGACAGTTGTCAAATTGATAATTAGGACTTTCCCTCCCAACCTCGCTCTTCCAAAACCACAATACTACTCATTTCCACCTGCATTACCTGTATCTGTTCTTGCGTCCACTGGTCAAGATTGACTGATTTTACCCTGGATATATGAACTCCTAGATTCCTGTGGATCCCGGCACAACGAATACAGATGAATACACCGATATTCCAGGATGCCCATCGTGGCCCTGAAAGAGACACAGGCGTTTCATACCGGCAAGGCAACCTGGAGTTACCTTGAACAACTGAGAAACTGCACCAAGTGAACTGGCACTGACGATTTTTACATTTTCACTCAGATTAGACCTTGGAATGGGGCAGCAGCAAGGTGGTTTTTTATAGATAGTATTTGTGTTCCCTCCCTCTTCCATTTTGAGCTCTACATAGACAATTCCAAGGGGAAAAGGGAGAAAAAGAACCATGCAGAACATCCAAGACTCCACAAAATCCCAATTTACTCTTGCCGAGTGTGACATAACATTAATGGATACACAAATCTTTTTTCTACTTTAAAAAGGGATGTGTTTAATCTTTCCACTGCGATAGTGCCAACCAAGAATCAGCTTCAGAATATTCCCTACTGCTCAAGGACAAGCAGAATAAAACATCCCACATCTGACAGGAAGACAACATCACCAAGTCTTCTCATTTAACTTCCGGCAGGTAGTAAGCGATGGAAGGAGAGCGGCACCAACGCTTAAAATCCAGCGGTCTCCTCCCCCCAAAACAGTCAGGGAACAGGGATCCAGGTTGGGATCCCAACCCAGACAGTTCACTCTTCAGTTTCCACAGCTCTACTCAAACCCACAGCTTGCATGCGGCTTGTAAACAAGCAGGAGAGCTCCAAGGTACGGAACAAGGGAGATCATGCCAGGAAAAAAAATACAAGGGAAAGGTTCAGCAAGCTGAGGGGTTTTTTACTCGCTGCAAATGGGTCAGAAATGCATTCGTGGTGGATGGCAGGGCTCCGTGGGCACCCAGCTGCACTCCCACCCCGGCCATCCCAAGCTCCAGCCCCCAAACCCTCCAGCCCTGAAGGAACAGCAGCTTTGGGAGGATCAGCTGCAGTGTAAAACAAGAGTGTTTTAAAAACACATCATCTGGCTCGAGCTCCCAGCCAAGTGCATATTTAACATAGCCGCCTTCCATCAGAGTTTGGATTTCGCTGCCCGTGTTTACCTAGGCTGAACTCCTAACTAGCCAAACACCGTATTAGTCAAAGCTAAACCATACCCCGAAGAAGAGAACTGACAGACTCCAGCTCTGGAGCTCAACAGCTTGCTTTAATTAAAGCAGATATGACAGCTCTTCATTAGAGAGCTAAAGAGCTCTCCATCTCCCTCCATCTGTCCAAAAGATGCATATTTTGGGTCCGGGTTGAAGTCAAGCTTCCTTGCCTCATTGGCACTACTGTTTCCAGCAACATTAACTTGAGCAGAATAACTGTAGGAGCCTTTTTATAGGGATTACGGGCATTACTGCAGAGGAAGGCACAGAGCTGTTCTTCTCTTATCTTGCTCTAGTTAAAATAGCAAGCCTTGAAGCACACGAGATTGCAGTGGGAAGAGAAGGAGGGGGAATATGCGATTCCAAAGCCCTAAAAAAGCAGCACTGCAGCTGAATTTCCTAGGCAAGCTGGATGCTTTTGAAACAGTTAACTCTTGTTTACCAGGAAAGTCCAGAGTATCCTGAGGAATTTTCATGCCAATAAGGCAGGAGGTTGTGGTCACAATAAGCCTGAGTTACTAATCAGAAGGTTTTATTTTCCTCCAGTCTTTCGAGCTGACTGACATTCAGTTCCCCAAGTCCCTACATGCCCTAGCATGTCCTGCCTGTTCCCTTCCAAGGCAAAGGCATGCAACTTCCAACTTACCCCCAGAAGTATCTACTGCAACTAAAGCAAAAAACAATGCTATTTATGGTTCAAAAAGCCCCAAGTTTCCTAGCCTGTCCTGCCATTGCTTTCCTTTTCATCCCTGGAAGATGTGACCCTTAAAACTCCCACCTCAAGGAGGCTGCTCAAAGTCACCTGCCAGCTTAAGCACAGCTCTAAGGGAAGAGCTTAATTGCAGCCTGTTTTGCCTATGCCGCAGTTCCTGCATTACATCCACCAGGCTCGAGGAAGGGAAGGAGTGAGTCAGGGCAGAGCGCTACACGTGAGCGGCACCCAAGCAGCCCGGTCACACAGCGAATAAGGGTGCCAATAAGTGGTTTGTTCAAAGCATTAACATCCAGGATGGAGCTGGGCACTCCGACCCTCCCTTTGATTCATTTTGAGGCATCCTCTCCCAAATATACCCAGTCTCATTCCCAGCAGCTCCTGAAGGCTACGACTTAAAAGACCGCTGGTAGGATTAAGCGTGAGATTCAAGGTTAGATTTAAACTCTAGGCTATATTTAGCCTCCAGAGGACTAAAAGGATTACTAGTCAGCGAGCTGGCTACACCAGGGTTGTAGTAAGCAGCTCGCTAGCTTGTCATGTGGGCTGCTTAGAGCCACGGCAGCCTCCTACCTTGCTGCACCAGACAGCAGTGACTCATCAGCAGGACAGCCTCACTCCCAGTGCAGGATCTGAAACCAGAAGGCTGGGCATCAAAGGAGCAGCTCACCATGCTGGGATTCGTGGATGCAAGCTCAGGGAGACCCTCATACTGAAGTGAGTTTCATTATGTGAATATAGGTTTTTAAAACACATGGGTTTTTTAAAATTCTTCTTGCAGCTAGCACTTGGTTTAGCGATAAGAGCAGATCTCTTGCAGGCGAGCACTTTTCTTCACTAACGCTCATTTCCCACAGGGTTTGGGGGTGCCTGCAGTGCTAAAAGCACCACAAGATAGGAGTTCAGATCAGAGAGGCAACCTCAGAAGCAGGAGGTTGATTCTAGTGGCTGCAGAGCCAAGAGGGAGGTAGGGAGCCCAGGACTACGCAGTCTGCTTGCCAGTACAGTTGTGATTCTACAGCCACAAGCAGGATGCTTGAAGAGACTAAAACACTGCATTGCAACCCCTAGGCAAACTGCTTCTGCAACGCACATGGAAGATGGGAGCATCCCATTCTTTCTGTTAGAAACCGCTGCTTTCTTCAGCCAAGGTAGCCCTGTTTCCTGCCAGGACTGTGATAAATCCTCAAAACACAGCGCCCATCCTTGAGTGTAAAAGGAGACCGAGATAAGCAGCTGCACTGAGGAGCTATTGGCCTAGATAGCAGCGCAGGGTTGACACAGCAAGACTGAAAACAGGAGGAAAAAGAGCAGTTTGAAGAGACAGCAACTAGCAGAACAAGCAGTAGCCTGTCAGTAGCCACGCAAGGCAAATAGTGGGCCAACTGGAGCAGACAGCACAGCTTTCTCCCAATTAAAACCATCATTTGACTCCTTGGGCAGTGAGAAAGGTGACAGAACTGGTGCTTTTTGCCACAAGGGCCATGCCAAGTGAGATCAGAGCCTCCTCTTCAGAGGAGGCTGCCACCCAGAGAGCTGCAGGCCAGAGCCCAGGTTAAGCCAGGGGAGATGCAACAAGAAAAGGTACCAGCTCAAACATGTGCACACTCCTACCAGCCCTGGGCTGCCCCATTGACCATGGCCATTACCCCATGACCATTGACCATGGCCATTACTCCATGACCATTGACCATTTTTCCTATTTCAGGTCCCATGAAATACTCCGTTTTGTGGGCAGTTTTTGATGCAAATGTCAACAAGCCTCAGACTTCCCTCTTTTGAGGCCAGGAGAAAGGAACTTGCCCCATAACCGCAGGGGGAAGTGCCCCAGGGAAGCACGAGCACAGAAGACAGGGCAGCAGTTCCCCCACACACTGATTCACATGCTGTTTTACCCTCTGGGTTCAGGGATCCCTTGCAATCCTTGGCCCTTCTTCACAAAGGGGTTTCAGGACAAGGCTAGCAAACATTTGCCCTGCTCAGCTCGCAGAGCAGCATGGAAGAAAGCGGTCCTCGCACCAACACTCACACCGACATTATAAAAATAGTTCCCTCGAGGTTGGCACCGGCACAGCCACCAGATGGCTTTAGAACCTCAGACCTATACAAAAACCTCACTTCCCATATGCAAAATGACAATTTGCTGCAGTCGCAGCCAGCGTTAGGCATGCAACCCTGATGCCCCAGTCACTTTTTTTTTCCTTCAGTATTTTTTCAGCAGTCAGTATTTCAGGTCATAGGAAGCTAATTTTAACATCCATGGGAAGCAAGGATTACTTGGCATTTGCCAGACCTGGGCACAGCTCATTCAATTCCCATTAATCACAACAGATGCCCTTCTGTGTTGCCTCACACACACACACATAAATCTGCTGTTGAGGGGCGAACAAGAGACTGCAGCAGCTCCAAATAAAAACAGGATAGTAACCAAGATAAATGTAGGAGCTGAGCTATATACTCCATCCTGGCTCCCTTTTAAGGCTGGACCAGAGCATCTTTGTGCTCTGGGGAGGGAAGGAAGGTCCCCAGCTTAAAAGGCATCTGTGCAGGTGACTGTCACCTAAGGAAGTCACCCAGTACCCGGTGCCTGGGGGCAATGGGAAGGTACCAGTAAGAGGCAGCTCCTCAGCTGACAGTTCCACAGAACTGTTTCACATCCTGTTTTATAGCCCGCTGTGTCAAAATAAACCTCGCATACCAAGCTGCTCACAGCAGCCTAAGTCGGCAGCGAGGCTGAGTCACTAATGGCTGCAAGAGCTGCCTGAATTATCTGTCCTTACTAAAACGGCTCCCAAAGCCACCTGAACCCTAAGTACAGCCTGGCCTGTCTGTGCACACCCTGTGTTAGTCCCTAGCAGAAAATTAACACCCCAAGTGATTTTAATCAAGGAAACTCCTCGCTCTTTATTCAGGCACTGCCTTTTGGCTCAAGCGACTCGCGGCAGCTTCTTCTATAACAACCCCACAGAAGGCATTTAAAAATAAAGCAGAAATTGGCTGCACAGCCACGGCTCGTTTGAGAAGGGGGCTGGGGAAAAATAGATGCTTTCAGAGGCAGGAAGGAGCACGCTTGGCCATTCAGTGCCTAATGAAATAATCTCAGGGCGAGCGATTGTTTGGCTTGCAGGCTCCCTGCGTGCCAGCCCCTCAGCCAAAGCCCAGCTGCACGGGAGCAACGTGCCCCTTCTGCCCATTAAAACACTGCTACGTGTGGTGAACTAGGGCTCTGTGCAGCCCTTTTCCCTCCCGTTGGAAGGGGATGTGGGAAATTCTGCATAGGGGGATGATCCCAGCGAAGCGACATTCCTGGTTTTTCATCCAGGCTATCGCCACTACTTGGAAATTTCTCATCGAGGCTTTTTGTTCCTCCCCAGAGCCAAAGGAGGAAATAGCCAAGAATCCAATGGCTTCCTCCGACTTGCTGTTTCCTTATTCTGGAAAGGGATTGCTTCATGACTGACCGAAATTCATTCCATTCATAGAAAAGCTCTGACAAAACGCATGTTACAAAACAGCTTCCTCTGCTCCTGACTGTAGCCGGTCTGTTCTGGTTACTCGAGGGGAGCGAGGTAGGGTCTGCGAGTGAGTTAGCAGGACAATGAAACCCTTAACACCATAATTTGGCGATATCTTTAAGTTATCAATGCAAGTCAATCAATGCTGAGAGTGCCTTGCCTTGTGAGCAAGCGCCACAAATATCTGTTGGGGCTAAGAGCATTTAGGACAGACACAAAACCCAACATACCAGGTCTGCACAATCTGCAAAGAAGAGACACCAACCGATGGTGTTTTAGTCTCCAAGCACCCTGAACAGTCTCATAAGCAGCTCTTCAAGTTTGGTCCTTGGAGATGAAGGATGAAGTCAGCCACACACAGCCTCAAACCATAAAATACAAGGTAAGATCAATGGTAACTCAGTTTAAACCAGGGCTGCTGGGGTGTCAGCAGCCTGCAGCATTGCAGGCGAGTGCTGAAAGCAAACAGCTGTGCTGTACAGCACCCTGCTTCAGCATATAATTCCTTTAAGGCTTCATTGGGGGGAAAAAAAGCCATGTGCTATACAGGGAATCTGGTAGCAGGCACTCGTATGCAGTTCTGGGCTGACAGTGCAGGAACTGAGGTTCTTTTGCTCTCATAATGGACATATGGGCAAACACACATGGAAGCAAAATATCCATGTCGTGATATTCCTCAGAAGCTTCTACACAGGTAGCCAGGAAATAAACCTGACCTAGAAAGACAGGCATGGGCAAACACTAACACTCCTATGTCCATATCAGCGTCAATAGTGCACTGAATTTAAGTTATTTCATTGCTTTTTAAAATTATTTATTCACTGCCTTCCAACATTGCTTGATTTATTGGACTATGTAGCAGTAATTAATCTCCTGAAGTAGTAGTAACATATGAAGGAGTCTCATCTTCTGGGCCACCCTCTGCCTCTTAAATATTTCTAGTCAGCAATGAAGTACTTCAGCTATTTTGGTTACCAAAAAGGACTTGACATTAGCAATGATAGGACATATTCTAGCCAAAAAGGCATGCGTTTTCAAAAATAGAGGCAAGCATTTTAGCAAGCCGCTCCAAAAGGCAGAATTTAGCACAGGTAAATCCAGCTTTGCAACTAGAGAGGAAACTTTGTTCCAAAACAGATTCTGTTTAAAGTTCAGTCTTTTTCTGTCCTAGATTTCCAGAATAGTGATTACTTCATGTGTCCCAGGATCAACCTGAAGGAGACTCAAGTTATTCTCGATTCTCTAGTTGGTTCTGATAGCCTACTTATATTTGACAGACGAATTACCTTGAAACTGCAGCAGTATCTTCTGAAGACGCTGGCACAAAAGTTCCTGAATGCATCTGATGCCTTATATAATTTACCCGGCAGTTACTATAGGAACAAATTTCTATTAAAGCAGCAACTATGGTTTAGGAATTGCCTGGTATTTGGGACCTTTAATTTAGATCCTTTTCTCTTCTGGTGTAGTGGAGCACCATGGCTCTCCACGACAGACAGGGAATAGCCAGTGTAACTGGCATACACGAACAGCAATGTTAATGCAGAGCGTGTGCCAAGATGCCCTCTGCTCTGTGGATTATCTTTATTATCCATTTCTGTCAGGTGTAGAGCCACGCATCTGTGTACGTGACTCAGAGCTCTGCGTATCTTCCTTTAAGGAGATCTAGTAACTCCTGATATCAAGTGCAAATTCCTTCCAGAATAAGCTGCAATTTGAAAAGCTGATTTCTTTTCCTCAGTTTTCAGCTTGAAAACGTGCTGTAATAACAACCTACCTACTTCCAGCAGTTGAATGGAGGGCTGTGCTCCCCATCACCCTGAGCTGCCTGTCCTAATGCTGTTGAAGACCCACCAAGATTCCTCAGATGAAGATCACTCTAAAGGTGAAAACAAGTCTCCTGGACAAAGTTCATTTGTGTGAGCATTTGCACACACAAGATGA
>JAVCKT010021928.1:0-28616 GCA_032273925.1 Rhynchotus rufescens
TGAGGTAGTCAAAATGGACAGGAAGGGAAGCAGAGGCACGGAGAGGCAGAACTTGCTCAAAACAAATCAGAGGTAGGCAGAACATAAACCAAGTATCCCATCAGTCATGCAAAAATAACTGTATATGCTGATGCATGCAACTTCCGCAACAGAAGGCAACTGAAAGGTTGGGAAGTCACATTGCTTCCAAAAATTCAGAGTGACAACGGGGCAGATAGACCAGACTCCCTGACATGTTCACATCCGGCACTCACTCCTAATCCAGTCTATTTATTAAGATTCTTACCTCTCTGTCTTTGAGTTTCATGGCGAGCACCAGCTGATGTCTGTGGTTTGTAAGGGCCTCCCGGTAGTTTCCTTTGGAGAAGAATGCGGAGCCCAGATTTCCATGAGCTCGGCATTCTCCCGTCTGGTCACCTGAGTTACACGCAAGCAAAATAAAGGTTAGAGAACACAGGGCTTGCTGGAGATGCCCAGTAGAAAGACTGAGACATGATACCAGAGAATTAGCGGACCTTGTTAAAGCTTAGTTCATCTGCTGATCACCCACCTCTCACACAACAGGTAAGCAGTGCTGCACAAGCCTGTAGTTTGTGCATTTCACAAGTTCTACATTTGCTTCAGCAGACTGTGAAATGACACAGAAATCCCAGTATTACAGAAAGATGCTGCCCTTCATTTATGCTACTGACACACCTAATAATTCATTCCATCTGTACCAAAACAGCACTTAAGCAAATGAAATGAGAATTCTACCTAAAGACTTGGCTACGTCCAGGTCCTGTTGCATGTATCCGGTACTTTTCTCTGTATTCCCCAGGGACCAGTAAGCGCTGCTCAGTGCGGAGAACACTGATCCTCTCAGCTTCAGGCTGCAAGTGCCAATCTTCAGGGCAGCTTCTAGCACAACCACAGAGGCACCGTGATGACCTGCAGTCAGAAGTTCCTGGCCTATCACAGACACTACAACAAAGGGGCTCTTGTCCAGCTTCATCTTCTGCAGTTGTTGATAGGTTGGCTCGAGGGACTCTACAGTACAAGAAAAGAAGGCAGAGTTACTCAACCAAGTTATTTACATCTATAAATCAGCAAAACACTTCATCTTCATTTTTGGTAACCAGATGACAGTAAGTTAAGAGTCAGACTCCCAGACTATGGGAGCTCAGAGCTTAAAGACATCCTCCAACATCCAGCACCTGCACATCAGGGCAGGACAGGTGACAAGGAAGCTTATGCTTTGCTTGCAGAAAGCACTTCAGGAAGACAATACAAAGATACAGAGCAATCCTCTACTGAGCTCTGGAGACTGAGCTAATGATAAGGGGTAGATAAAACACTTGCAGCCTTTTGTAGGAAATTGAGATCTGCCATCACCAGTGCATGAGATCACGGCCTTCTCCACTCCTTTAGTACTAGCATTTGGCTGAACATCTTCAAAGCATCTGTGCCTGTTCAGGTATCAGAGGCCACAACATAGACCAAGAGAGAAGAAAAGAGCTACAGTAAAGAAGGACCTCTTCAAACCACAGCCCCACCTGCCTTCATGAACAGGTAGAGCTGCAGGAGACCTGTGAAGCACTGAAACAGGACCTGCTGGACTAAATTGGTCTAAATAATTTATCATTCAGATTAATGCTTGGCTGCACATTTCAGTTGGGACTTCAATATACCAGGACTCCAGGATTTGCTGTTCACCAACCAACCATGCTGGTTTAAAATGTGATTTTCAAAATTTACTAGGTCACTTTTCTTGATTCAATTGCTCTTACTCAGATCAACATTATCGCAGCAAACTCAGTCATTTGCTCTCCATTTTCAGCATTTTCACCTATAACCACTAAGCAAAAAAACAATGACAAGAGGATTTCAACACTTCCCTGAAGAAACAAATAGGGAGTACATGGTATAAGTTACAGCCTAAACAGGGTATCATTACACTAGTGCAGCACAGTGGTACAGTACATACACCCACACAGCATAAAACTAATGCTTCATAAACAAAATCAATTTAAAAATCTATCAAACCCTTCAGTGGGAGGATAACAACAGAAGAGTAGCAGAAACAAATAGCACAAGAAGGAACAGCAGTATTGCTATGAAGCTGCAATATGACAGGGCAACAACACCACCCAGCCTGACTGGAGATGCTTACACAGAAGTGCCACATCCCCAGAAGAACTGGCAGCATGTTTCCCAAATCCAGAAGCAACTCAAACTTGTTGGTGTACAGCAAGAGCTGTCCTGTGAGCAGCCAGTAGTTTGTACCAAATACATTCAGCACATCTAGTGTCACTTACAAAAACTAGTTACTGAAAGACAGCACACACTGCGCCCTACGCTCACATCCAAACCTGCTTTTTAAGCAGCAGCCACGGTGCCTCTGGGTACAAAATGAAATTACCTTCACAGGCAACTGCTATATGGAGAAGAAACCTCCAGACAAATTCATTTTAGAGGGTGGATTAAAAACACTGTAAAGAGAAAAACTGATGGGGATATTTTCTTATTTCAGTGAGCTTGGTCACCAAGCCGCACGGCCTGCAGCAGAGTACAAGAACTGCTGTGCTCTTCCTGGGAAATACTGCCAGGGCACTGCGACAGAGAGCCTGAGGAAAAACCCATTAGAAACACTGCAGTGAGGCTGCCCCATTCCTCTAGCGAGAAAATCCCTGCCCCTGGAAATGGGACATCACAGAAGAAAGCCAAAACGTGGTGCAGAACTATTTCAAGCTCCATGTGATTTTAATGGTGATTCTGAATAAAAGTGAAATGCAGAACAGCCTGCTGCCAGGTCCAGAGCAGTACACCTCTCCATCCATATCGGTATTAGACAAAATCCAGAAGACAAAGGATTGCATAGGAATGACTACACCGCATTAGCTGGATTCAGCTCCTGTATCTCTGGAGTTGGCTATTGCCATCTCACTGTTTCATCACATCTCAGGAATATTACCCTCTTTTTCCTGTTATTTTGAGGTCCTTCCTCAGCACCTGCCAACTCTGCAGAGAAATACATTCCTGGATCTTTTCCCTGCAGGTCTCCAGATCCTCTCCTCTCAGATGCTGGCTCAGCATCACTCATGGAACTGGAGCTGCTTCCTCTTTCAGAGCCTCAGCTGCAGGCCACGGTCCTTCAGGAGATGTTGTGACACTTACCTCGCATGGGAGACTTCATGGCGGCCTCGACCATGCCAACCAGAAGCTGAAGACTCTTGGGATCTTGAGCCAGGCCCGATGCAAATGCTGCCAGTGCATCTGCATGACGGCCAAGATACTGAAGGGCTACGCCCTGCCGGAAGTATGCCTGAAAGCCAAAGAGAAGAGACATCCATTACGGAACTGATACAAGTCACACCTATTAAATCCGCCTGAACGGTGACCTCATGCTGGTGGCCACTGGGCTACAAAAGCACATTCTGGCCTCTTTGGTTACCTTGGCCACAGTCAAGGACAACATTCCGCTTGCTTTGTGGCTGCCCACCCAGGGCTTCTCCCCACCACAGCTCCCTCAGTCCTGGCAATACCTTTAAACTGTCTGGAGAACAAAGATGGTAATAACTAAGAAAAGCTTTCTCCTTAGATTCAGAAAATTACTTGTTACTATCTACTTATAACCAAATAGTTGTTGCATTGAGAACTCCATTCCTACTCTCCTAGTTCACGTAGGGTACAAGGAATATTTTTTCTCATTTCTTGCCAATGAGTCCAACATAAATGTTGCGCTGGTAGGGCAAAATGCATCGAAGGCTCAAGCTGCAGTGAAACACAAGGCAAAGCTCCAGACAGGAGCCGATTCCTCCTCGGTCAGACACCATCTCCCTTGCTGGGTGGGCAAAGAGCCCATCTCCCACCTGCGTCACCCCAGCACGTCAGGGCTCATGCCCACAGTGGCACCTGGGCATCATCCTGCCTCAGCTGGGGAGTCATTTGAGCCACGATGTCCAACTCAGAATGCTGAAAATTGCTTTGCTACAGAAAAGAGATAGTGTCTGGCATAAACAATACTATCAAGAGATACTATTTTTATATTTCATGTTTAAGATGGGACTCATGTCTTACTATGAATGGAAAAATAAAGAAACAATAACACATCAGCCAGAGAGCCAAGCAAAGACTTGCAGCACGGTGAAGCTACAACAGAGACGTCGTTACCCAAGAGCTCAGAGCTGGCAACATGGACCAGGCCCCCCAGCACCCCCAAGCAAGGAGCATGTGATTCAAGGTGGGAAGAGACCTTGCAGCAACGCTCTGACGGAGCTGGAGGGAAACGGGATGAGCAGGGGGCTGAGCTGGAGGACAGGGTTGGACACACAGGGAGCAGCGTGGGGAACACAGCAACTCACAACAGAGCAGGGAGAAACGAGACCACAGGAAAACAAACAAGGAGAGGCACCTGGAAAGCAGCAGAAGGAAGGGCAGAGACAAGCACAGGTCTGGCCATGCTAAATACAATGGGCTGGGAAGCACAGCAAGCAACAGCAGTTACAGCAGCCAGGTAAAAGAACAAAAATGTCATCCAAGGCATGAGCTAGACCAATGAAAAACTACTAATGAAAAACTCAATCCAACCCTGCTAGAAGCACCAGTGTAAATATGCCCTTGTGCAGATTGAGCCTGGACACTCATGATTTTGAGCACATTTACCAGAGTGTTCCTTGCTGCTTCCTTTCCAAGGGAACCATTCACGGGAGCAATATCCTCAAAGTAACTCGCATCTCTCACCACCATGTATTTCCATTCCTACATCAGCAACAACATAACATGCAGATACACAGAGCTCCCAAAGAGCCTCTGCATTTCCCTTAGCTGGGACACCAAGACTATACACAAAGTAAGAGCAGAAATGTTTTCTGATCACAGCTGACACACTGGCGAAGTGTCTCAACCAAAAGAGATTTAAAACTCGCTTGGGAGCTTCTCAGTAACAGACCATCCATTTGTGGACACTGTGTCCAGACTGACTCTGTTATAAAAAGCACTTAAATCATCAAGAAGCAACTTCCATGTTCATTATTCACATTTTATCTTTGGGTACAGTTAATACTCTTCTGATGCAAACTGCTGTACTTTTGGTTCACTCAAAGCTGCTTCAATAATGCAAATAAAGCTGTCACAACAAAAGACAAACACCTCTTTGTAATTCTTTAAAAGTGCTTCAGGAACATAATGCTGCTTCTTTAGATCTGCTTCTAGTAATGCATTCACAGATAAGACCTCATCATTATTTCCCTCCATTCATAATAAGAAGTTAAACCTGTGTTCATATATATGTGTTAAACAAACAAGTGTAGAAGTCTTTCTTCCTTAAAGAGGATAAATCTGCAATTAATATCTGAAATAGTTTTTCAATAGAGTTTTCAGATAATTTCAGAATCCAGAGACACAGAGATTAAGGAAAATCAAAAATGACATGAGAAATTTATAGACATGAATATTTAATCTATTTTCTATTAGCAAGCGTTGATTGTAGAACAGTTTTTAATGAATTAAATGGAGGGAAAATTCTTTTCATTAACCTTTAGTTTAAATCTGTTCTTACTGAACCAAACAAATTACTGCACTGGTAACCCAGCTCAATGTTAATTAGATTACTAGCACAATGCTTTAAATCAAAGAAAATATAGAGAATTGCCAATGCGCAATGGCCACCAGCACATCACCTACACAGTGGCATCCATTTTTAAGTTCTTTTTTTTCCCAGAATTTTCACTTATTTGCCTTTCCCACTGTTCAATGGCAGAGGCATCTGACCCAGCAACCAAGATGCTGCCGTGCTCAGAAGACACATCTCCGGTGGCATCTTCCGGGCTGTTTCAGAAGGACAAAGGTGCCTGCCTGGCTCCATGCTCAAGGATGAGGCACGAATGGGCAGTAGCCTGCGAGGGAACTTTGTGTTGCGCGGAGCCACGGCCACTGCCAGCACTTGCCACGGCAGGAGAACCTGTCTCCTCAAGACACATGCTCGGGTCACACTGGGCATTAGGGAACATTTTGCTTCCAACCACAGCACAAAGTCAGCACAGCCCAGAAACCTCAATATATACGCCTCAAACCCAGGCGTATACAGGGTCTTAATGAAAAGGCAGAAGGGAGGGGGATGCTATAGGCAATGCAGACAAACTTCCCACAGTGCACAGAAAATGCAGATTAGTGTCACTGAGTTTCCATAGTTGAGGAAGGATCACGCAGCGCAAACGCGCCTTACCTCCCACCTATACGTGAAGGCTGTCGAAGAAGAAACAGCACATTGTTCAACGACAAGTATGGCAAAAACACATTTCCCTATGTCCCAGGAAGAAAAATGACCTCATGAAGAAAATGGAGAAAAATCAACTAAAGGAGGCCCCTCTGCAGGGGACAGAGCTGCTGCTGCCCTCCTGCTCCCTTGGGACCGAGCGTGTCTGCAGCACCGGGTGCACAGTCCCGCTCCCCAGAGCTCAGCAGCGGGAAATCCATCAGGATAGGTTTCCAGCAGGAGCCTTGGTCGAGCAGCGCCGCTCCTGCATGGACACTACTCCGTGCTGCGTGCACAGAGCCGCCTCCCCTCCCTGCATCCATTCCTGGATTTCTCCCCCCTTGGAAACCATTAATTTGAAGGGGGTTTTCTCTGGGCTCTGAATGCCGTTAGTCTCAACTGAAGGAAGGTCTGGGCCAATTTTCTCCTGCAACCCCCCCCCGATTCCCGACCCTGAAGCTCTCACAGAACGCTCTCCGCACGCAGCGTCTCCAGAGCCCTTTAACATGATGCACGAAGAGCTTTCCAGCCCACTTCCTCTCCAGGAGGCTTTCACGAGCTGTTCTAGCATCGAAATGAAGATACCATAACGAGGGGGAAAACTGTCAACGGGGAGAACTGCCCTTTAGAAGAGGGTGGGAAAGAGAAGGCAGGGAGCCAGGAGCGCCTGCTAAGGCGGTGAGTCCTTTCCAGTCCGTCACACATACAGTTCACCAGGTTTCCGTGAACTTTGCATTTTTAAATCATGTTAGAGGAAGATTAGAAAAGTACTCATTCTGCAGCAAAAATGACCTCAATTTACCAGTGACTTGAGGTAACTAAAGAAACACTGATTCCTTTTAGGGAGATTAATAGCAAGAAAAGATGTGCTGCTGAAGACAGGAGAAAGGAACAGCAGGTGTTTTCCACTCTGTGGTTCTTTTTATCCTCAACGACTGAAACCATTTCGTTCATTTTTCAAGTCACTGCACCATACCTTCTAGGAACACAAACACTGCAGTGCTAGACCAAACCTCACATGCTTATTCCTATTTCTTTATTAGAAAGGAGACAGCATCACATGCCATCCAGCCCCAAAGCTGTGGGTCTGCCCTGTGGAGAGAGGGCAGCAATCTGATCATTTGGAAATCCTTGATATTTGCTCTACCTTGTGCAAACAACTTGGATGGAAAAGGGCTCAAACGTGGAGACTGCAGAGGCACCTTATCCAGTAACAGCGTGCGGGGACTGTAGGCACACGGCCACCTCCGTGCTGCCCTGGAGACCCTGGCATTGCCAAGTGCCTCCCTGGGATCTGAACACACAGAAACACACATTCACATGCACAAAGTCCATCAGGTATCGGAACTGCAATACACACACAACATCTCCTTGCCAGCTGATCTACAACAGGATATGGTACTTTGCTTTCACAGTTATAGTCAGTAAGGAAAATTAGAGAGACATTCTTTTTATTACAAAGTTGAAATATTCTTTTCTTCCTTTATCTCCCACTAGTGAAGTAGGTTCAAGCAAGCAGATCACTGCACTAATCTGGGAAAGCTTCAACATTCATAGATGCTCCCCTGAACTTGTCTATATTCCAGCATGAAAACTATCCATTCTCTACATTACAGGAATATAAAAACAAATCCAAATAGCTCTCACCATACACATCTTTCTGGTACATATATGATTATATAAGGATAATCTGGGCTGAAATTCTGCATCAGACAAATCTTTCCCAATAGGGATTATTTACTCCTCTCCTTATTGCTAGCATAAGCAAATATATGCTCCCCTATTCTTCAACCCTCGAACAGTATCACACAGCCTTCCAAGCACAAGCTGCTGAACTCCTAGTATGGTCTGTCTACGGATGTTCCCACTTCCAGTCTTGGAAGGGGGAAAGTGAGGGCAGGGATGAAGCATCACGAGCAGGAGCCTCTTGGAAGGGAAGAGCATTAGAGGGAAATAACAGCTTTACTGAAGAGCTGACTTAGGAGGTCGCCGATCCCTGTGCAGGAAAGGCCATTACTGGGCAATGCTCGTACCTGCGCTCACTGCTCCACATGCAGAACGTATTTGGCACTTGCGACTTCAAAGACACGCAGAAAGCGGTCCCACAACAGAGGCTGTTCTAATCCAAGCCGAAGTTGCCTCATTCCCAACACAGGACCCATCCCTAAGGTCACAGTCCCCACCACAATTTTTCATACATCCCCTTTTACTGTCTTTCTTCTCAGTGCACTTTCACATCTTCACCTCTCGGCCCAGCATGAGCACCATTCCCAGCAGTTTCTCCTTCTTTTCAGTTTCCTTCAGACATTTTGTATGAAAATATTTCTTAAACAAGAATCAATTTTCCAAATTGGTAAAGGCAAAGCTGCATTCTCTAACACAGCTCTCAGCCACTGCCTTTATTTTGTCAATGTTAATAAATGTGCAACTACCACATTACAGTATTGGTCTATTAAAAGCCTCAAATACACTCAAATGATTTAAAATGGCTGGATGCTAATTAAGAAGAAAATCTAATCCAAAATGACAACACTTTTAGCTGTCGGTTACAATGCTGACTACAGCTAAATTGCATCTACTGGACACTGAGGAAGACAGCAGATCTGGCAGATGCACGTTTAAACCAGCAGCTGTAATGTAAAAACACCCCTCCGCTGTGCTCATGCAATGCTGCATCAGAACCCCACTGTTTACAGCTTCGTGCTAATTTCTCCTAGCATGATATACCCTGAAGTGATGGTAAGCGTATGAGAATGACAGATACGATCTCCAGAGCACTGCAAAGTCTTTCAAATACAATCTACAGCTATGACGCAACGAAATGCTAAGAAATCCAATGCAAGTATCAAGCGTATGCTGTTCTGCACCAGTGCAGGTCACCCAAAACATGTCACATTCTCAGGGCAGGAATACAGTTTACCCTCAGCTGGGATTTAGAAAAATCGTATTAACAAGAAAACAGGAAGGACGACCCTGCTGGTGAGTTACTCCAGGTCTGCGGAGGAGGCCCTTGGTTTGCAAGGCCAAAAATAGCTGGAGCAATCGATGACACGTTCAGCTGCCCGGCCCCCATCCACAAGACGCCGTGTTAGAGGTACCCGCGGGGCAGCGGGGCCCTCACGGTGCGGGCGGCTGCGGAGCACGAACACCAAGAGCCACCGCGGCTCCCCAGCCGAGCACCAGGTTGAACCTCTCCTCTCCCATTGTAACTGCTTCACAGCCAAATTTGAGAGAAAAACACAGGACAAATCTCTGCTATGGGATTTCAGGAATGCAGGAGAGGGAGGAATGTGCAGTAATTCAGAACACATGCTGCACACACACAAGCCCTGCGAGCTGCGCTCCCGCTTCCTGAGCCGTGCGGCAGCCACCCGCGCCAGGCACTAACCCGCCCCAAGGACGAGCGGCGACCAACAACTGCACCAGCTCCTCTGCAGGCTCCCGCTGCTTCCAACCTCTTGCACAAACCGCACCGCTTGAAAACACAAATATTCTCCACATCCCACTTAACCCACAAACAGGATTTGGGGGCAAAATATCTTCAAAAAAAATCTAAGGTGCATTTAATTATTCCTAGGAAGCTTTCAGAGCAGGAAACTGGCAGATAGAGCCTTCCCACCTGAGTTAAATGTAGTCATCAGTGACAATGCTGACCTTTGCTTAATTTGGTTAGCAGTGAAGTCAACAGCAGAACTTTTCTCCTAGATCATGCTGTTCTTTTCCCCTGCCTGCTCCAGACCACTCCAGGAATGAGCTGCGGTTTCAACCCTGCTCTCTGGAACACATCTTCCACATCTCAGCTGCATCTTCCTAACTTCAGCAGCTAAAACTATTAAGCCTTATTTAATAAGAAGAGTTAGCCAGGAGCGGAAAAATTATTCTGGGCAACTAACAACCCATCTGCTGATCCAAACTACCACACAAGGAAAGAACAACTGACTCGTTGTTTTAAAGGCTGAGAGACACAGAAATGAGTAAGCGTCACTGGGAATCCCCAACCCAAAAATCTCTTAACTCCACACAGAGGAATAAATGGCACTGATGGTTTTGTCAGCATCAACGCATCTGTACTCCATTACTTTGCTTTGCCTGAGCTACAATACTCCTCAGTTAAACAACATCTAAGATACTTTGCCTTCACTGCAAACTGCGGAAGGTGCAAATACTGCCTGTTGTGGAAGAGCAGAAAAGGCACCACTAGCCCAATTTCTCTGTGGTGATCAAGATACCCAGCACCTACCTGCTGCCTTCGGTGCTGCTCTCCTACACTTTCTGTTCTTGCTCAAGCTCTACTTGCCCACAACACCGGGCTCAAGTTGGCATCCACACAAGAGCTCTGTCAAATTTCCTGGTCAACACTGGCAGCCTTGCTCTATTAAGAGTTATTTCATTACACATTATGAGTGGCTACAGCTGATGAGTACTTTTAATTTAAACCATTGGACTACATTTTCAATCATCAGCATCATTCCAACTTCATTCACCCAAATCAAACTTACAGCACCACTAATTCCAGCTGGAGAATTTTATAAATAGACAAGCACACGGGTATGAGAAAGTTCAAGTTACTGATTTTGCCAGTGAAATAAATCCACAAACATAGCAATTTTAATTGAAAAACACTCAGAAATGCTCTATCCACTAGTTACATCTTCTGTTTTGGACAGCAACGTGTGCCTTGGTTGGCTTTTTCAAGGGACCTCAACTCTTCCAACATCCACTTCCACTGAAGCGACCAGATGCATCTCATCACCCTCCAGAAGTGTGGCGCTTGCACAGTATTTTAAAATCCCCACAAAAGAAAATCCTGAGGGCAGCCCCAACATCAGTGGCCATACAGGACAGGTTCCCACCCAGCAAATTCAGGGTCATTAGGAAACGCACCCAGCTGCCCACACTATGCAAGGCCAGACAAATGGGATTACCGAACTCAAGGCAGTCACAGCAACTCGCACACCAGCCGCCTGGGGGGGTTCCTGTTTCTCTCTCTTTCTAGCTATTTCTTCTGTGAACCCTAAGCGTGCTCACTTCTTTAACGGCCTCAACAGTGGTCTTCCAAAAGGAACGGAAAGCCCTCCTTGTTTACCAACTGCTTAGTTGTATTACCAGATATTTGAGGACTTTAACCACTCAAAGAGGCATCTAATCAAGCCAAGTACTGAATCCTGCCAGATTTCAGATGACTAAAATCTGCTAATTACGCAGATGCAGCAGTTAAGCCACTGAAAAGAATGGCTAATCTGACAAATTCGGCTGTGATAACACAATCAGTGACTTTGCACTACAGGAAACCTCAGAGAAAGGACTTCCAGTTATAAAGGATTTTCACTCAATTTGTTTTTCAACATTACAAAGGAGACAACTAAAGTTCCTTCAAATCATGGCTGCTCACCTGGGCTGCAGACGGAAAAACTACTTTAATAACAAAGATTTCAGACACAAAGAAAATGAAACGCACATGTTTAATGCAATCCCACAATAGAAATCTTACACTGGCCATAAAGCTGCTGTTGTGGATATTTTTTTGACTTCATATAATGCTGTTTTTCAAAGCCACAGGCAAGGAAAACAGTTCTCTCTCTCTTCCCCCCCCCCCCTTTTTTTTTTTAAAAAAAAAAAAAAAAAAGTTTCTAGCAGCTCCCTGGCTTTCTCTGGTCTTCTCCAGTGTGATTTTTAGTGTGAGGATGCTTGTTTCTCTGCTCAGTCACTCTCATATCAGACACCTGAACTTGCAATGAAGAGATAAGGCAGTTAAGTGGTAAATTTTGGCAGCAAGCAGTCCAACTGATTAACTTCTACTGGATACAGAAAGGAGCAGAAGATAAAGACTGCAGGAAACACCCAGAAACAGCAAAGCATTAAACACAAGCTTAAAAAGTCTTAATAAGCACCATCTTAGACAACTTATACCTGTCTCAACTCAGGAAAAGAGCTGATTCTGCTCTTGTTTTACTAGCTGTAGTCAGATGTGCATTATCTAACAAGCAGGGAAAGGGCATGAGGGAGCACTCCACACGATCACAGAACATTTCACAAAGGTACTGTTCTCTGGGAGTACAGTTCTCCAAGAAAGCTCAGCCAAGCCCCCTTTCTCTCCTCCCTTACACAACCAGGTAACTGTCTTAAAGCCAACCCACGAGTCACTTACAGCACTTTGGTTTCAGTACTGTGAGCAAAGCAGCAGCCTGTGGCACGGGAAGCAGCGCAGGCAGCAGGCAAAGGAAGAGCCCCGTGGGAAGGAGCTGGGTACAGGGACTCAGCAACAGGTGGCTGAGAGAGCCTCCCAACAGGACTCTGAAAGCTGCAGCTCAGAGAAAGCTTTTATTCTACTCAGTCTATTAAGCACTAGTGAAAACAATCACTTCTGAATGACAATTAGCAACTGCATTAACACCACCTGCTCAAGAACCCAACTTGGGTAAGTGAGTATCTGGGATGCTGAAACTGCCAGGATTGGTTTCTTAAGCAACATTGGGATTTGCTCTTATCTGGCATTTACAGGTTATTATCCGTAAAAGTGTGATGCTCAACCAAGGCAAGCTGAGGGGCACGTTAAGGCAGCCCAGGTACCTCTCAGTGGTATGGAAAGGAGCAAGGAAGCCTGAGGCCCCGCACCACCAGCGCAGCTTGTTTCCAAACTCAAACTTCTGTTTCCCGTTATTTTGGAGCTGGGGTTGTTCAAGATGACAAGGCTTGGCTTCCACAAAAGTAACTGATGAAATCAGTGCAACTTTGTGAACACAAATGTAGACTGTAACAGCAGATTTTCCCAAAGTAATTCAGCCTTTTTCACAGGTCAGGCAGTGAGACAGGCAGGAACAACAGGAAGCCTGTTTTTACAAATTGGTATGATTACATCAAACTGCTAGAAAACATACGATGGATTAATTGGGTCATGGAAATATTGCTAGAATGATTTTTTGTCGATGGTAACGCCCTTTGGAAGGGCACATGCTACCTTTCTTTCATTCTTTTCAAAAGAGCATTCTGCTGTAAAGGAAAATCCTGAGTATTTTCTATTAAAGAAATAGTGCTACTTAAAAAGCTCCAGTTAGAAAAGGCAATAGAAGATAAAGCTCATTCCAGCTGTCTTTCAGGTTGCTCCATTTCAGGCAGCTGCTAAGGTTGCTCTTTCAATAACCTCCTGGCTTTGTTTGGAGCAGTCATAACTTACCACATCTCAATCACAACCTGTTATCATCTCTGCATCCACAATGAATTTTCTCACCACTGCCAAGTGCAAAAGCAGCACAGCAGTTCTCCATGGCTTTGTAGTTTACCTCCATCTATGCCAAAATGATATGGCTCAGAACTAGCTCTGAGCTGCGTGGACAAATTATCCCAGCAGAAGCTCAGCTTACCTTTCAACAGCATCACCAAGTGAGGCCCCATCACCTGGCAAACAGTTATCTGTCAACCATTTATAAGCTTTTCTTTGACAAGTAAAAGATGATCTAAGTTGGCTAATAAGAAAAAGAAGGCAAGTAATTACATGTGCTACCATCAGCTATGACTTCAAAACCGCAACAGTATGGCTAAAATCAACACTGGGAAACATTCTTTTTCCCTGAGCATCCTGTCTGGACAACAAAACCAGAGGCTGAAGAAGAGGATCTAGCCCAGTTTCTGTTCCCTACACAAGCACTGAGGTCCACAAAGCTCCTTTTGCTCCTTTTTTTTTTTTTCCCCAGCCTCCAGCTGAATTCCATTTTCTAAACAGTCACTGAAGACACACAGGGGACTTTGGGGTCATTCAGAATAGTAAAGAAGCTGGCAAATGTACTTCTCATTTTCACCTGGACATTTCTGCTGAGAAAGATGCAGATGGAGGCTGCAGCCACTACAAGAGTAGAAAGAATTGACAGAAACCCTCTGAGATTTCACAAAAGAGGCCACAGTTATAACATTAAAAAGTTAGACGGTTGGGTCTCTTATCTTACTCTTGTAGTTCATTCAGAGGACTCAAAATCTCAAACCTGCAAAGGAAAGTGAACTTGGCCAATGACAGCGTAAAAGGCACTTCAAATGCCAAAAAAAATGAGCTGTTCTAACATTTTATATCAGCCTTTCTAGTATTTAACACAGGTGGTCTTCACAACATATATCAGACGTATTCACTGAAACAACAGCTCTGCATACAACCAAACATTTGCAGAGATACAGAGTGCTCTTCCTGCTGCCCTTTCTGCTCAACAAGCCCTGGGTGCATCCCCAGCCTGCATCTGCACCACTGCATCTTAAAAACTGCCTGGAGCTTGAGCCACCCACCGCAGAGCAGAGGCAGGTGAAGATACCACAATCACAACAGCTCCAAGAGCCACCAGAACAGAAGACAAGAACGAGATGAAACGCGCAGTATTGATGGCGCAAGGTAACAGGGACCCAGAGAACATTCACTTGCAGGTGGCTGTGGTGTCCCCTCAGGATGGAGCTGGTCCAGACACCTTGCAGAAGCATCGTGCATTCGGGAGGGATATGATAGAGAAGCCTGGCAAACATCCACTGCAGAGCACAAGCTCCTGCCTCTTGGCTCACAATCCCTCCCTTGTCTGTGCTCACTCAGTGCTGCCTTCCAAAAAAGGACAAAGCTGATGAAGGGAGAAAGCGCAGGAATCAAATTTATAAAAGTATTAAATTTACAAATCTTTCTGGATAAGGTGAACATGGGAAAAAATCTTCAAGAGGGACCAGACCATTACTCTTGCAAGGCAAGGAAGAGAAATACCAACTCTGCCTTTCCCTGTAATGACTTGCCTCCTTTATCACAGATCTCTGAAGCACCAAGTAATTTAGTTGTTGCTATGGGAACCACTAGTTTTTATTGAACAACCCTGAAAGGGTCAAGAGATACCACCAAACTGATCTTTTGTAAATCATTTCCTTGCTAAACATCTGCTTCGTTTTAGTTGCCCTGCCACTTCTCTGTTTTGTTACTGGAAGCGCGTTTGGACCAGCTCCGGAGAAGGTGCCATATGGGGGACACAACAAAGACAGCTGCTCGCGCGCTCCGCACCGTGAAACACGTCCTGCCGAGGTGCCCCGAGCGGCTGCTGCTGGCGTTCAAGCTGAGCTGCCGAGGGGCTACAACCCACACGCTCAGCGCTGACCTGAGGAGCACAATCCAACACCTAGAGTTAGTTATTACTGTGATGCCTACAAGTTTCCGATCACTGGTTACAAAAGGTAAGGCACAAATAACCCACCCGACAATCCCCCTTGACACAGTGCTCACAAGTAAAAGGAGCTGGTCACATTTGGACCCTGACGCAAACAAGTACCAGGTAAGAGCACAGTTCCCCTGTACAGCATGTAAGAAGGCTGCCCCGCACACCTCCGGGGGACAAGGACTATGAAATTCAGAAAAAGAAAGCCTAACATCTCCTTCCCCACACCAGAGTCATGGCTAGGGGAGAGCAACCGCCAGGGTACTGAAGCTGTACAGCAACAGGATGATGTGAAGCCTTCTCTCCTAACGGGTTCAGGAATTGTCTCTATGAAACCTGCACCACTTAAGTTTTCAGTACTGATGATTCCACTTGACATTCATTAACTAAACACTACGTGGTAAAGGCCAACTATCAAACTGCCCTCACTTCAACTACATGAAGAGAAGGGCTGCAGTTCTCTCAACACAGTAGAAATCAGGCAAGCCCTCAAGAGCAAGGCACATATAATCTGCAGATACCTGGTGAGCAGAGCTCCTGAAGATAAATCATTTATTAAACACTTTTTGCTAGTCTTTATCTCCTATGCTTTTGACCTCCATTTCAGCATTTCCACAGGAGATTTTCTGAAATACAGTGTGTTGTGGTGTCAATGTAGCATTCTTACCAGACAAATGCAGCCATGATGAAAACTAAAATTTATCTCCAGGGAAGGAACAATTTATTATTTATTAATAATAAACACAGTTTGCTGGGGAAATCTCCAGACAATGGAGATGGCCTCTTCATTTAATGTGAACCACAAAATTTTGAATAATCTTGGGGCAAAAGGCTTAAGAGAGTTGACAACATGAAAATTCCTTCCAAACAATACCAAGAAAAAGCAGTAGAACAAAGAGCAAGGAGAGGAATCGCGACACCGTCTGCTGCTCATCAACAGCCTGCAGCTCCGTCGATGCACTGGGATGTGAACAGGCAGCTTGATAAATAATTGAAGACAAAATAATGAAACCTCAGAACGTCAAAGACACAATATAGTTTTGTAGGTTTCATCACGAAGCCTTTAAATTCTCAAATAAGACATGCTGAATAATTTATCCCTGCAATCAACTCCGGGTCAGCAGCTGTTCTCTCAAAGCTGGTGATAATGCAGCACTCTTCAAGAAGCTTGAAGGGTCTGAACAGCTTAATGTGTGTGATCCAAAGCAAGCAGGGGATGAAAGCCTGCCCGTTACTTGTGCAGAGGCCAAGCTCGGAGCAGAGTGCTCACACCCACAGGGGCGGCCCCGCCGGTTGCAGCGTTGCAGCGCAAGACGCCTAAAGCCAGCGCTGGGGACTCTCCTCGGCGGGCGCGGAGCAGGGAGCGACCCCAGGCCAGAGACTGGTGCCTCCCAGCCTGTCGCCCGACACATGCTCACCCAGCTCCGACCCAACAGGCTCACACTAGTCCCCAGCACCCCACGAGCTGCACTGGTCAAGGCACAGGACAGAGAAACGTCCAGTAAGAGCCCGCCCAGCCCTCGACATCAGTCACCAGACCAGCACACATCTGGGCTGCCTCAGAGAGGCCCTCTTCTTCCCACTGGAAATCCCGTCTGAGTACTTTTTAGTGTATTTTGTTGCTTCTTTTTTTTTTTTTTTCCTCCTTTAATACTTCAGTGTCTGTAAACAGACATGGCAGAAGATCAACACTATCCCATGCTCACTGTCTCAGCAATGTAGGCAGAAATGAAAGTTGTGCCCAAAAGGATGAGCACAAAACGTCTCAGAAGTCACGGAAAAAAAACCCCTTCCCTTCAATGGCATAAGAGGGGAAGAGGTCATTGCCGTTCTATCCATGTTTTCTTATACTAATTTGGCGTTTCCATTTCCTTCCTGGCTGGCAGCCTGGCACAGACCACCGAAGCGCTGCCGTGCTGCAGGACGAAGTCGCGAGAGCTGCGGGAGCAGTTTCAGGAAGCAGGAAATGCGTGGGCACATACTGGCAAACTGCTTTAAGTAAAAATGAATGTGCAATTGTTACTGGAAAATACAAGTGCCATCTTATGCTTGGCACAAGTTTTTCTACAAGCCATGATGTGCTTGCAACTTTGAGAGAGCGCTCTTGCCCAAAGCTCCTCTGTTCAGCACGCACTGTATGTTTGGTTGGCCTATAAAGAACTAAAAAAATAAAATGCCCGTGTTTGTCTGATTTGTGCCTACACACACAGTTCCAGTGCTGACAGACCCTGTACTGCTTCATGGGCACTTCTGGACTGGGATTCTCAGATTAAACCTGTGTGTGAGCTAAGGAGCCCGCTACAATACAAGCAACCTCCAATGTTCCAGCACTGCAGACCCCGGCAAGGAGCAGTGCAGACGAACGCTGCAGTTACCGATTGCTAAGTGGGCAAGCTGGGATGGAAAGTACTGGGGCATCCAGAGGTGGAGCGGGCACCAAGGTCGGGAGCGGGCGGGAGCCAGCGCCCCCCATGCGCAGCCCTCCCGCTGCGGCCAGCGCCGAGCGCAGGTAACGGAGCCGCTCGCATGTCACACACAGCTGGAAGCTGCGCACGAACAGCAGAGCTCCCATCCCAGCCCTCATGCTGCTGCAGGGCCCTGGCTAGTGACAGCAGACCCAGTGCCTTCGCATGGTGCCCTCACGCCCCTTGGCCACGCCATCCCCATGCCTCTTCCAGTGATCTAAACAGAAGACACTTGCCAAGATCATCATCCTCACCTTTCACGCAGCTCGCGGCAGCAACCCTTGCCCTCTGCATCTGTCACCAGTGCCACTCTTGAACATGACTAGGCACAAGTTGCTTGTTCTCATCATTTTGAGTGGAGTCTGGAGAGACTTTGGCCTAGAACCTGGGCACAGAATCTCAACTGCACTTTCTAGAGTACAAAAACTGCAGCAGCAATTTTTTGATGCACTTGTCTCCTATAGCCAGAGCTCCCAGTCTCCAGCATTACAGGCTTAAGGGCTTTTTTTTTTTTTTTTTTTTTTTTTTTTTTTTTTTTAAATCGTGCATTCTAAATTCATCTCTCCCACTTTCTGGTTCATTATCTTGACTGATTATGTGGTATCCAATAGGCATAGAGGACTGACAGCCTGAATAAGACAACTGAAATTACGATTCTGTACTAAACATAAAAGATCTGCAACAAAGGAAAATAATAAAAACAGTATAGTTTGGTATAGTTTGCTATCTTCATTAAGCCATACACATAATTAAGTACAAAATGGTATTTAAAAAAAAAAAGAAATTTCATAGCAAGACAGAGTTTAATACCTTCACCTTAAATAATTCATTTTAATATGAGATTTGAAATATTCATTAAGATCACTTAATTAAATAAAATGTACTTTAGGCCCAGCTCTTCTCAGAAATAGTCAAATGGATGTGAAATATCACGAGGCAGAAGGGAGGGAGCCCCGAGCTCAGCGCGGGCACCGGGCGCTGTTCTGCACCTTCCGCGGCGAGCGGCTCTACGGGGCCAAGACAGGCCCTGCCCTGGCAATTGCAGACACCGCCGCCACATCGGGCAGCAAGGGGACAGCGTCAGCACCTCAGGCAAGAAAGCAAGCCTAAAACACGGAAAAGGCCACTGGAAAAATCTGCTTTCCAGCTGTTAGTGCTGGATCTCGCACGGACTAGTAGCTTTGAATACCTTGACCAAGGTACTTCTCTCTATACTGCAGCTGAGCAGATCTGTAAAGAACTTCATCCAACTCCGAAAACCGAGACAAGGGAACTTCTAAGGGAAGTTTTTAAGTGCTAAGGGAGAAGAAAAGAGGCTGTCATCAGGGCTCACATCATGAGGTAGGAGAGTTCTGCAGAACTATATTCTTCACTTAACTAGACATTAAATATGCAAAAGCTAAACTCTTAACTGAAAAATAAAGCAATTAGGAAATGTGTTGGGGGGGATGGGAGAACATGCCGCTTCCACTGCAGCATCGCAGAGGTTATTTTGAACTTACTACTTTTACTGGATTCAGCTGTAAGTACTTAAATTTAGTCATAGAAGTCTGATCTATAAATGGAAGCTACAAAAGCAATTACCCCAGCTTCCATTAAACCAGGAAGTAACGGCAGCTCTGCCTGATGTAAATTTAAAGGAACATTGTTTATACTGTATGAGAAATCATGGTAACTCAATCCCCTTGCAGAGATTTGCTTTCAAAATTACAATTTTCAGTGAATGGAGTCACAGGTTATAAATTTCAGCTGTGTTCTTCCAGTTTAACAGCCTCTTGGGCAAAAAAGACAACCATATCATACATTGAAAGAGACTCCTCCGGCTGTTGTTATGTTGTTAAAAATCAGATGAAGGAAAGCTAAATTAAACTTTAAAGAGATTTGGCATTATGGCTTTTTCCAAAACACATTTTCATTTGGAAGCTTTAGCTCCTGCAGGAACCCAAGCCATGCAAAAGCAGAGGAACAAGAGCTGGACTACCTCAGCCCAGATGTTGAGCGCACGAGCGTTCATGCAATCGCCAGCACCATGGTGCAGTTATAAGGAACGTGGGGAAGGGCAGAGCCAGAAGACCTCAAGGAAACCACATTGCCAGCCAGGGTAGCAGGAACACAGAAATCTGCTCATACTTGATGATGCGAGGAAGAAAAGAGAAATAAAAATAGGTGTCTGACAAACATGCCTACCCCCAGACTCAGTGTGCTGCAAACGCACAACTGTGTCACAGCCAGAGCAGGCAGCATAGTCAGTTACGATTACCTGACATTTTCCATTACATAATCTCCATTTTCTGTTACTTATAAAGAATTGCCAAATTATTCCTGTTCAAATTTCCCATAGTAGTTATTCACATGAGACTAATTACCTTGGAAAAAGTGCCAAAGGGTATGGCCATTTCTTAGAGCATGATTGTAGGATTTTTTCCCCTTTTAATTAAAAAATAATCCAGCTATTAGTTTTCCCTCTGGCTCCTTCAACATTTGGAAGCGGAATCTGCCCTGTTGCTGGAGACTCCTCGCGTGTCAGGGACACGGTTTGGCACAGGCGCTGCCGCAGAGCAGCTCTGCCCACCCGCCAAGCCCTGCCTGGGTGCCCTCTAACGCACCCTACATAACACTGCAAACACACGGTCAGCCTCCGAAGTGTTGGCCATATGAGTTTTCACTCACAAGCGCCTGCGAGCAGAATACAAAACGTGAGAGGATAGCAGCAGACCTGGGAATCATCTAACAGATCTTTCCCAGACACCTAGTTCGAAGCCTCAGCCCCCTAAGTCTGATGAGGACAACATTCTTACGGGACCAGTCTTTGTATTTTATGTGGCCTCCTACAGAACACACACAACAAATTCCATTTTATCCTAAAAATGTTACTCTCTGGAAAAACCTTCTCATACAAGAATATCTTCTTGCTAGACTAACTCTCACTGCTGTCCAAAATCAATGTTTTGTTAGCATCACCAAACACGCATTCGGTTACCAGGCAGATTTCTCAACACATCAGTCCTTGGAGAGCTTGCAGAAGTGGCACACCAAACCAGCATGCTGACATGTCATTTCAGGACTCTGTACTTTACGAACAAATGGAGATTTGGTAGATTAATCCAGCAGAAGAGCAACCCACAGCCACATGTCCTTAACAAGAACTTCAGCTCTGCACAGCAATACAGCCAGAGCAGGTATTTTAATGGGATACACAGTATTCCAGCTCTGCAACTAAGAACCTCTTGGAACCCCCTACTCCTACACAGGGATGCAGGAGTTAAGAAGAACCTAGGGCAGCTCTGGACATTTCTTCCTTCAGTATCATAGAACTACCTGAAAAAGGAGCAGTAATTCAGTAAGGTCTAAAAGCTTAAATTCTAATCACTTCCCCTTTGCCCTTTTATAGACTTGTTCCCAAAGGAAATATTGCTTCAAAATACCACAATTCTGGGCAACTGAATCAATAATCCTCTGTTATAAAATATAGTACAGCAAGGAAATGTGCTTTTTTGAATACACATATCCCTAATTCACACAGGAGAACTCGCAAAGAATATAAATGACATTTGCTGTCATTAACCAGACCAATGTTGTCCTGTCATGCCCCTTCTCTGTACAGATCCAAAAAGCAGAGATGCAAGAAATACAGGCATTAAAAATAGACAGGCCAATTCTTCGTTTTATTATAGATGTGTGATGCAGTTTCACCTATTAAAGATAGGAAAGCTGCCAGGGCAGCTACTCAGGGTGTTCTTTTCACTTTAAGTCTGTGACTGTGAAGGGTTTTTTTTGTGTAAACCTGAAGGATGCTAAAGAAGCATCTGACTGCATTATCTGCCTGAATTAGGACCATTCAGCCAGTGAAAAATTAACTAAAGCAAGAAAGGTTAATAAGGAAGCTTTAAATCTACTAGCTAAATAAAATATCCCTGAAAAGCAATGTGGCTGGTCCAGCCTCCTCCCTTCACTTGGCTGCTGCTTCCCTGAGCCGGGGCCTTCGTCCAGCACGCGTCCCAGCCGGCCTGCGCACGCAGCTGCTCTACGCCCGTAAGGTGGCTGCGGACACACGATGCCCTGCACTTGCCGCACAGACCACTAAGGGCTCAGCCTCGAACGAAGCCTGTGCACGCAGGCAAGGCCGAACGCAGAGCTGTTCCTCGCCCCGAGCAGGGGCCTCGCGCCAGGCGCCCTCCCTTCACCAGGACGGAGGGAGGCCTCTGCCTTTGGGAGCCGCAGCGCGGTGGGCCAGGATCCTGCATGCGCCGTGCGGGGCACCACGAGCTCCTCCGTCAGCTCCGAGCCTGCACCCTAACTATTCCCGCTGCAGGACCCTGCACGGAGACCTGCTGCTTTGTACTTCAGCTGTGCAACTATTTCGAGCAACCATGAAAAGAGGGAGCTTTTGGGAAGCGACCAGCACTCGTCTGGACATTACAAAACCTGCCAAGGATCAGCAAGCCCAAAGCTGTGCCAATTCATGTAGCTGGAGTCTTTAATCTCCCTGTCAAGTGACCTCTGGAGCTAAGACGTCTGTCTCCACTCCTGCCCGTCCCCTCGGCTCAAGAGCTACTCAGCATCTCCGACCTGAATGAGGCCTCATTTTCCCCTTCAGAAATTGCCTGGGGAAGTGGCACTTCATATGGTGCCTCAATCCTTTTGCCTCTTTAAAGGCAGTTCGCTGGCACAGGCAGCATCGCTTTCATTTGCTTATAAGACCTCCTCAAGCAGGATATTCTCCTTGCCCCCACTGAAACACAAAATACTAAGAAATCTTAGGAAAACAACAGCTAAAGCAGTGACCAGGTGACACAGCAGCTAGGCTGCTGCCATTAATTTTCCACTACATTACTTGTTATTGAACATGGCACTCTATTTTAAAGTCAGAGCATTGCTAACGCTTTTTCATGTCAGCTTCTTTTATTGTCACACTCTGTATCACTGCCATCCTTCAGCCCAGCATCCCCCCAAGGACCACAGTGCTCTTTGCTTCAGATCTCTTAGAAGAGCTTTTGAAGCAGCATTAAGCTGAGACTTCACCCACCCTTGGAGATAACTAAGTCATTCAAAGCCAGCACTCCTCTGAAAGTCGCCTGCATTTTATGCCTGGCAGATTAACCAAAGGGGCTGGCTGGCTCCAGGGTCTCAGAGGCCATTAGGGATGAATAGTCCACCTGCTGCCAGCAATGGGAAGCGGCTTCGTGCTGTCTTTAGCTACCAAGGGACGTTCTTTCCCAGCACATAATCACTGCAGCAGCACTCAGCACGTGTCTCTGGAGACAACCTGCTCATCACTGCACGAGACGTGCAACAGGCACCAGTGGGAGATATTAGCATGGGACAAACCTCATTTCCATGACAGTAAAGACTATTCAATCCCATGGAGCTGCCTTTCTCATGGAGAGGGGTGAATTCTGCTCAGTGATGCTCAGCACTGTCCTCCAAGTGCTCACGGTTGCATCAGAAGCACACACTGGCTGCACAGACTTGCATGGAAATTTTCAGAGTTTCAGTGTTTTTGTGGTTTCTCCTCTCCTCTCGTGTTGTTTAAACAGAAAAACATGACAATTCTACATGAAATCAAAACAAGTAACATCCTTGAATAAATACATCCCCATGTCTAGAAAAAGCAGCTGTCCCATCTGGCTCTGGGACTGTGAACGGCAGGACACAGTAACCTCATCTCTTCCCTCAGCAATGGTGTTGGCACCTGATCTGCACTTCCACATGACTGTTCATTCACATGTGTAACTGTGCAGCTACTTTGTGAACTGAATTAAGGACATATCTATTTTTAAAAGCAGATTAGGTTCCTGATGGGATGCACAGGACTGTCTCAGATAGTTGTGCTTTCAATTGGAAGACCTGAAGCAGACAGAATTTATTTAAACTAGGATGAGCACATACAGTGCCTTACTTAAAAACGATCAGAATTACTGCACTCTTCTCCCACCCTGCATGTTCTTCCACTGCAGTTTAACTCCTAATCCTGTTTCCTGCTGCTCCTCAAAACTGACTCACAAGGTCAGACGAGGAGCCGTACCAAGTCCAGCACCATGGGAACCCTAGGCTAGCTGAATTTAAATTGTCATCAAACCAGACCTTTAAATTCATCTCTGTTTTGGTGAGAATGAGCACCCCTGTGACACACCAGAGCGCTCAGGTGGACAAGGGTTGCAGCACAGCACGAACAGATCAGCAGCTGCCCAAGACCTACTGCAGCTCCACGCATCACTAGTTCACATTTCTGAGGTCTCTTGAGCTTCATTCCTCAATCTGTTCCTAAAAAGACACTAGAATTTTTATGCAAAGAGCAGTTAGCTAGGGCACAGCTTGAAGATGCTATCTGAAGTTACAGAGCATAAAAACAAGCCTTTGATGCCTATTTAATCATCTCTCAACCAAAAAGCATCAAAGAATAAAACAAAGACAGCTGGACTGGCTGATAGTTTGTCTAGCTATCAGCCTTTTACTTCATCCTCTGCAGTTGGCAGAGTATTTGTTTAGGTCTACCTCCCCCAATCAATGAACTATTCTCCTTTTCTAAATTTTATCCTCTCAGTTTCCTTCTAATGGCAAATTGACAGTTGTACTGCATAAACTATAAAGAGCTCTGGACTGTGGAAATAGTAGGTACATTGCAGTTCTGTTGCATATGATTGTTTATACTAAGTATGCTAAGAAATAATGAAGAAGATCTACCTCAAATCAACACCGAGACAGAAAAATATAGAATTGGTGATGGTACCAACCCTGTTACTGGGCTTTGGTACTATACATAGCTGGGAAAGAAACCTTTCCAGTCTGCTCAAACGACTTCACATAGCTGCCACTTTAGGAAAAATAACCAATTATAGTTTGAAAACAAAAGATTCGCAGCTGGAACTTAAGCCTGGAATTTCTGAAGCTTTTTTTTTTTTTCCCCCCATTTTCATTTATCAATATCTTATTAAGATCAGCAGAAAGAAGAAAACCAATCAGTTCACAAAAAGTCCAGAGGCATTTCAAAGGCTGTTAATAAAGTGACTCAATAGGAGAGGTATGAAATAACTGCCACGAGATGCAAGAGAATGGGTGCCTGGCAGAAGGCATATTTTTAGAGCAGAGTAGTGGAAACATTATCTGAAACATCAATAACTCCTGAAATTGCTAGCTTGGAAAGTCAAGTCCTAGATCCCAGTTTAATAACTAGGCTGTAGTCCAAACCTCTGAATCAAAGTGACAGAAGTACTGATGTGGTGCAGTACGTATTTCTCAAAATCCCAGGTAACGGAAGGAGGATGAAAGAATGGGAGCAACCTGCAGCAGCCTCACAAAAAGGCCAGGAAAGGTCTGCTTTTCACGGCACCCTATCCGTTGCAGAGTTCAGCAAGTTCTGCCTAATTTAGCAGCTAGACTATGCAAATGTAGACACCAATGTCAAACAAAATACATAGATACAACATGGAGGAAAGTCTGCACGCATCTTGGCTTTGTACATCTAACGCTATTTGGAACATTTTAATCATGGACATCAGGAAACCAAAAAGCAGTAGCTTAAGTCATTGGTTTTCTTACAAGAGCTGACTTTAATACCCTAACTCATCTTACTGTTGGGCAATTTCCCTGCTCTTCCACAGCTGCTTCCCCCTCGCTAATGTAATCCCATGCCCCCACCATCCCACCCTGATTCTCTCCCCCTCTTTCCCTCTTTATTCACATTCAGTAATCATGGACTTTCATGTTCCCCATTCACTGTCAGTTATCCAAATGATACAAATTTAGCCTCTTTGATCTTTCCTCATAGATCAGTCCCTCCAGGCCCTTAATCACTTTTCTCGCTCTCCTCTGAACTCCCTCCAGTAATGATGTGATTCTAATCCTCCGAAAGGAGAGGCTTTGGCAGCAGCTCTCTGCACAGACGCAAGCAAGTTCACGGAGATCTCACAAGCGCAGTGCCTGTTACTGTCACCAGTCACCAAGCATTAGCCCATGACACTGAAACAGAGATGGAATTGTCTCATGAACAATGCAGATGCCAGAGGCAGAACAGAACACAATGGAAACGAGAATGAGGAGCTGCTCAGCACCTTGTAGAGCCTCTGGGACGCAGCGCAAGCGGAGCCGCGCTCGCTGCAGGGCACGCTCATCTGCGGGACGCTTTGAAGCCAGGGTGGCAGTCCCACCGTCAAACACAATTGCAGTTCATTTAGCAGGGCTGTGATAAATGCACCGAGTGAACAGAGCGAGTGCTGATTTCTTGTCCACCGTACCTGTGAGTTAATCTACAATTATCAAATTTCATTTTGCAATGGCTGCATTTCAGCAGCCCTGCTCACGCTGATAAAATGCTGGGTTACTCACTAAAGGGGAGATAAGATCAACCTTCCCACTCGCTTTTGAGGGATCACAGAGCCCCAAAACCCAGTTAGCAGCAGAGGGGAGTAGCAGGAGGCAGGTCACAGACATCAGTGCCATAGCTCCAGTCCAGTTTTTAAGGAGCTTCCAAATTTACAGATGTAGTGTAAATGAACTAAAGACACTTTTCAAAAACATATATTTGTTTAGACTATGGTAGCTGGCAAACAAAGTGTGCATTCAAAAGGCAACTTCCTGCTTACTTGGTTGAAAACAACTTCAGACTCTTGAATCCAATAGGACACCAACACCAGGTACAAACAGCAAGTGCAACAGAAAACAGACAAGAAACAAAACTATGGATGTCTCACGCACAGCTTGGTAAATCAGTAAAATGTCAATGGCAGAGTTAATAGAATGAAATGCGTTAAGCAAATAGAACTGGACGAAGCCACAGTTCCTCGTTTCCCTTCAGTAAGATGAATCTTGCAAACAGAACAAAGAGCACAATAAAAGCCCTGGTAGGGCCGGGACTCTGGCAGGAAGGAACCAGCAGGTATTTCAGGGAAGCCTCCAGCAGAGTTAGACTGCAGATCCCGAGCCCACTGCCCTCAAGGGCATCGTCCCCCCTGCTGTGGGCACCTGTCCCGTCATCCTGGTCACCAGTGAACAAATGGAAGCGGGCTAGACAAACTGAACAGTACCGACCATTGCAGCTGAGAGAATAATCTTACTTCTGGCTGAGGAAGGTACCTTTACTGCAGTCTGTAACACTTTTGCCCACTGCACCCACTTTCCCATTTTACGGGAAGGAATTGCATTGGGACACAGGAATTGCCTGCAGCCCTTTGGATCATCTCCCTTCCTCCCAACTAGACCCAGCACACTCACATGGCCCTTCCTCCAGCAGAGGATGCCTGTAGAGCTCCCTCCTTCTCACAAGTCACAAGAAAGTCAAGAGAGTCCAAATGCTCTCTCAAGAGAGTCCAAATGCTGCATCTCCACAACTGCGAGCTTGCAAAGCAAGAGTCAGCTCCCATGGGGGCAAAGCCTGGCATGCCACAGCTACCTGCCCACAGCAGCACAGCGCACCAGGAGTGGGGCGGACACCGAATCCAGTGTGGGTCCAGAATGGAAACTGCCCATCAAGGAGAGACGACAGGAATCACCGCAGCAGGAGCCGCCACCCAGTGCCCTTGAGGGGCCGCTGGCGATGATGTGTCTCCTTGGCAGCGCGGACTGCCTTGGAACTGCCGCCTCAGAGGTCACGGGCCGAGCGCAGCAGGACGGGAGGCTGAGCGGCAAGCGCTGCAGCCGCCTCACACTCTGTATCTTGAGTCTCCACGCAAGAGGCGGCACAAAACGGTGATGAAAGCCCTGGCTGAACTCGGTACAAAACGAAGCCGGTGCCGGAACCCAGGGCCTCCGATGGCTCCTCATCACGGGAGCCGTGCGCAGCAACGTGCAAAGCAGCACTCTGAGAACTTCACCAGGTTCGGGCACGAGTCAACAGCGCCAGTACTGTCCAAGGCGCCAGGGGAGTAAGGCTGCACGCAAAGGACTCGCTGCTGTTCACATGGGAAGGCTGTTTCCAAAGACAGTAGGTGTCAGGCAATTAAATGCCAGGGTACACCGGAAGCTACACTTTTCAGAGGGATTCTGTTGGACATGATTCTTCAAAGGGCAGCAAATCCAGAGCTGAGCAGGGGGCACATCCTTGTACAGCTTCTTAGACATTCAAAGATCCACAGGTTTCAGACCCAAAGAGCCAGGCAGAGCTGGGACAGAGCCTGCTCATCCTCTCCTTTGAACATCACAGACATTAAGGCAACTGTCATTCTAACACCACAGCATAAAATTTATTCCAGCTCCAAAGGGACGTGTTTGGGAGAAGAGGCAGGGTTCCTGGTTTCTGGCATTACAGAACACTTACTAAAGATTTTGCACAGAAGTGGACAGGTAGACAACTAGCAAGACCACAAGTATTCTAATAATCTTTTTAATATTGTCTCTGGAGGAATATGCAAGACCTGGAGTTGCATATATTGTAATGAAAGAGAGGTCTGGAAAGCGGGCATAAGTTATGATGTAGATAATACATTTATCTATAATGAGGGAATGCTACTTTTTTCTTCCTGCACACTGGAACACAAATATGACTCAGTGGAGATAATTAAGGGGTTAAAGATAGTTATGGTTAAAACTAGAATATTTATCAGACTACTTAAGAAGAAATGTTGTATCTGGCAGGTCATCAGTCTCTCAGACCTCAAGGCTTTTGACACTGTCAGCAAAGAGCAGTCTGAGTCACACAGTGCGGGACAAGCGCCGCAGGGCCAGGCTGGGCACGGCCGCACGGGTCTCGGCCCCAACTGGGGCCTGGCGCTCAGCACCAGCCAGAGCCTGCAGAGGCTGCCGAAAACAACAGGAAGA
>JAVCKT010021930.1:0-24751 GCA_032273925.1 Rhynchotus rufescens
AATTGAGAGAATTAACTTATCCGCTTTTATGGCCTGCTTGTCACATCCAACTAAGCCCACTTAAAATAGGAAGTCGCGCTGCATTCAAATAATTATCCCAACGTACAAATCACCGGCGCGGGGCTGCCGGCGGGGAGGGGGCCGGCGGCCCCGTGCGCCCGCCAAGGGCCGGGGGGCCCTGTGGCACCGCGGGGCTCGTGGGGCGGCACCGGGCACCGGCCACGTGCCAGCCCCGCTCTGCGCCTGCCTGGCTCCACATGGGACCCTGTGTCCCCCGGGGCGGGTGGCCCTGTCCCACTCTGCTGCCACCCGGGCCACCGAGTCCCTCCAGCCACGGGCGGCCACGACCGCCCGGGCGCTTCTCCCGCTGCCCAAATGTCAGAGGGGACCGCGCGGCAGCCGGCGGGGCTTCCAACGCACCAGATGGGTTTTTATATTAGCTCCTATTTCATGTTCAGACAGAGCGACCGCACTGCTAGAGCTGCAGCCTCGCCGCTGCCGCGGCTGCTTCTCTGAGATTAATTCTGCGAAATTAATTGGGACAAGATTGAAAAGGAAATTAAAATGCAGCTGAGTGAACAGGCTTTTCAAACACCTTTCCCCCCTCCCCGCCTTCACGCTCTCCCCCCGCTGCGCGGCCGCCAGCAGCCACCGAGCAAAGTAATTTACGGGGGAAAAGCTCCCAGGACCCATCGGTTACGAGCGAGGGAGCTGGCGCACGAGCCGCGGGCTGAGCAGGGCCGGCGGTGACACTGCGTGGCCGGCCCTTCCACAGCGCTCGGCACGCGCTTTGAGGTCTCAGGGCAGCAGCCTGCTGCAAGAATCCTCCCTGCGGGGCCCTGGCCCTGTTTTCCTCCGCGGGGATGTCCTGTTGCAAAGCCAGGATGCAAAACTCGCTCAGATTCCGGCATTACCGGGAGCCGGTGCGGAGCAGCCAGGCGCCAGGGCAGAGCCGTGCGGGGAAGGGCCCAGGCAGGGACGGGCACATGTGGCCGGAGCCGTCGGGAGCGCTGCCGGACACGTTCCACTGCCCGCCTGCTGGAGGGACCCGCGCTGGTCCCCCCGAGCGGCACGATGGCCCCTGCGACCCCCGAACAGCAGCACGTGGCCCCCCAGCCCCAGGAGAAACCTGCCTGGGGCATCTGCACCACACAGGGTATCTGCACGGGGCATCTGCACCATCCAGGGCATCTGCACCGCCTGGGGCAACTGCACTGCCCAGGGCATCCACACCATCTGGGGCATCCACACCGTCCGGGGCATCTGCACCATCCAGGGCATCTGCACCGCCTGGGGCACCTGCACCGCACACAGGTGGCGCAGGACCGGACGCCGGGGCCCGCGCGAGCTGCCTGCCCCGGGGCCCTACCTTGCTCAGCACGTAGATGAGGTCCCCGCGGCGGAAGGAGAGCTCGTCGGGGTGCTCGCTGCTGCAGTCCCACACGCCCTGGTAGTAGTTGGCCAAGTCCCTGCGGGGGGTTCCTGCAGAGGAGGAGGAGGAGGAGAGGTTGGTGTGAGGGGGGTGTCCGGGAGGGAGCCTGGAGCCGCCGGGCTGGGGGAAACGCCAGGAAACGGTGCTGTTTGGGGATCACCGTGTCTCAGATTTGCTCCTTTTCCATTTCAACTGCAAAGCAAGGGCCGAAAAACACCATGAGAAAAAGGGTCCGGTCAATAAATAAACACGACAGGATTGGGAAGCACAAGCAAATGCACTGACAGGTGCATTTAATGCAGAGCTTGCATTAAAGCCAGTTGCCACGAGCCCCTCTGAAATGCAAAGTATCTGAACCAAAGATGCCTCCTCTATGTCCTACAGCTGCCCCATGGCCGAACGGAGCCGCCCCTGCCCTGCGCCAGCATCGGCACCGCGGCCGCTGTTCCCGCCTGGGAAGAGGAATCCCGTTAATGAACACGGGGGATTCACACGGGGCCCCCGGGAAGGTGCTGCTGGGGAAGGTGACAGCCAAGCTTGTTTATTAATTAAAGGCAGCAAGCGGGGGATTTCAGTCAATTGAGCGGGGCTTGCTTGGCAATCAAACGGCCCCGACGCCTCAACCAGGAGCCCAAGGAGAGACACAGGGAGAGGGGCCGAGTTGGCAGCAAAGAGTGGCCTCCATTCCCGGTTTTTGGGAGGCTGGAGCCGGTCCCGAGGTGCTGACAGGGGCCGGAGGGGCAGCGCCTGCACCGGGGCTGCAGCTCCCGGGGCTCGGAGCAGGAGAAGTGGCCCCGCAAAGCGGCAGATTCTCCTTCGCCCTCTGCTTTTTTTGGAGACGAATGATTTGTTTGCTGAAAATTGTGGGTTTAGGCTGAGGAACCACTTGGCAAAGCCGGTGCGAGGCTGAGCAGTGCCCTTGGCTGAACGCGAGCGTGGGCTCTGGAAAACGCGGCAGTGATGTTGGTGTTTCTGGAGCGCGGCCTCGCCACTTTCCCTGTTTCTAAATGACGTTTCTTGTCTCAGGAACCAGCAGGGAGACCGGAGCCGCCTCAGCTGGTGGGTCCCACCGCTCCCGCAGGGAAAACCCCCCAAGTCGGACTCGAAATCCTAATTCCCGAACACCCGGGATGTTCCCGCTCCCAAAGCAAAGGATTGAGGCAAGGGCTGACAGTGGCAGATGTCGCGACACGGCGTCACGATGGGCGAATTAATCCCAGGGGCGGGACTGGAGCAGGCTCAGCCCAGAAAGCAAAAACGGAAAATCCTGAGCACGTGTTGGAGGAGATGGTTCTAATCTGGTGCAAGGGACTGAGTGATAAGGGTGCATCTGGAGTGCCGCGCCCGGATTTGATCACCTAAATATGAACCAGGACATTACGGAGATGGATAATTGCACTGCAGGGAGCAACTGGAATGACCTCAGGGACTCGGGGAACTTAAATAGAAAGGCTGGGAAAAAAAAAAAAAGTAGGTCTGCATCCTCTGGAAAGTATGAAAGGGGGAGCAGCAGTGGGGAGGAGAAGATTGGGAAGGGAATAGAAGGAGCAGGAGCTACGGAGCTGTTTAAGCTCGTGTGACGCGCAGGAAGCCGAGGCCGGGAGCAGGAGGCCGAGGAAAGGGCGGCGCTCGCGGGCACGAAGCGAGCCCGGATTCAGCAGCGCCCGCGCAGGGAGCAGAGCAGGAGCCGCCGGGCGCCGGGGGCAGCTCCCGCTGCCAGGGGCACGGGCCGAGGCTCGAGGGCAAGGGAAGGCTCCGGGCGCTGAAACGGGAAGGTTTGCGCTCGCTGGGAAGAGGCCGCCCTGGCGATGAGCGATCTCGTGACCCTGTGGAGCACTGCAGCTCATTTGCTGGCACAGATTTAAGGACAGACCTTGCTGAAGCCAGCCGAGGTTCCTCTTCACCCCGTGCTATGGGTAGTGCTGGCTTGGTGGGTACCAGAGCTACTGCTGTGCACCACGAAGGCCAGAGAGCAACGCAGGGTTTTCTCTCTATAGGCTGGAATAAGCCTTAAAATGAGGTGGAACAAACGGTTTGGGAAGTTCCTGCTTGGCCAGGTGCCACCACGCGTCCTGCCACCCCGAGCCTGTCTGCAAGGCCTGCAGAAAGGAGATTCAGCTGGTAATGAAACAGAGACTTCTCAGAAGCCTCACGCGTGGTCCTGGGCAGGATGCTCCCCCAGCAGAACGAATGAAACCTCCCAACCTGCCGCAGGGTTCACGCTCCCAAAGGCTTCGGGAGAGGTTTTCCAACCATGTCAGCTGGCCCGATGAAAAGTGTCACTCCTCCCTCCAAAACTGCCTTCAAAAGGTCAAAATTGATGGCACTGGATGAGGAAGACGCCTCAAGACGAGAGCTCCGCCGGGCTCTGCGCTTCAAAGGCAAGCTGCGGCTGCAAGCTCCCACGAATATCTTGCTAAAATGAAGATCACTTGCAGAAAAGGGATACGGGGGTAAAAAAACCCAAATCCCCAGTCTAGACTCCGGAATTTGCTTCCAGGGAAGAGATGTGATTTCAAAGCAGCTGATCCACACTGATGTAAGTGGGGCGAGAGCCTGCTCCCATGTTCATGGGCCTCGGGGTCGTGAGGAAAACCAGCCAAATGTGACAAGTGCAGCGTTTTCGTGCGCAGCCTGAGCAGCCCGCGGCAGGGCTGCGGGAGAGGCGCTACCCGCCCGCTCCTTTGGCTTCAGGTGTGCTGCTTCGTGAGGCTGTTGATGCTGAAACCTACTGACAACTGTCTGCAGGCCAGGGCTTTCCACTGCTCTTCTCACGCTACGGGAAACTTCCTGCTATTCTAAGCACGGAGCGTTGGGAAAGGAGCCCCCTTTGGGGGCCTTTTCCTTGAGTTTAGGAAACAGGCTCTGTCCATATCAAAATCACGCTGCAGAAGGAGCCGCGGAGCCGGCCCGGCGCGGAGGGCAGGAGGAAACGGGCGTCCTGGCAGGAGGAGCCCGCAGCTCCCGGCGGGATCTGTTGGGCCGCTGCAGCTTTGGGGCATCCTTGTCGTTCTCAGAAATTAGGAACAACAGTTTTCCATTAGCCAAATGCTCCGCTGGCACTTTGGCTGCGGGATATAATTAAGAAGTGGCCCCTGGTCTCGCCGCGCACAGCCCGGCGCTGCTCCAGGGCTCCTGAGCTCCCTCGCCAGCCCGTCCTGCCGCGGGGCTGCGGCGCGCGGAGCGGGGCTCGCGGCGCCGCGAAAACCTCCCCGCCTTGAAACGCAGCCCAGCGTTGCAGAGGCAAGAGCCTCATTCATTATTTAGCGCAAAAACAGACACCGGGCTTAAAGCAATCATGACAGCGCTAATAACTAAACCAGTTATAACTATTAACAGCAATTATGAGCGCCAGGGAGATGCTAATGAGCACGGGTGTGCGCACGGCTGCGCACGGCCGCACACGGGGCCCAAAGGCCTCCGGTCTCTGCCACCGACCCCATGGTCCCGAAGGGCCCGGGGTCCCCTTGCCCATGGGGCAGCGTGGTGGGAAGCTCTTCCGCGCCGTGCGGAGCATCCAAGGACAGCAGGAAGCTCCGGGTGGCTCCGCCGCGGCCGCCCGGACACCAGAGCCGCTTTCCTGCGCTGGAACGGGAGGAGGAGCAGGTAGGACGGGGAGGAAACAGATCTTCCGCCCGCGCCCCCGTGTCGGGCCCGAAGGAAACAGCAGGGCCGAGGGCGGCACCGCGGCGGCTCCGGGGCCGGCGGCTCCGCGCGGGCGCCCTGGCCTCGGGAGCGACGCCTCCTGCTTCCAGGGCTGCGCCGCTGCCTGCGCCGCCTTCCCCCGCGCCCTGACCCGTTCCTGCCGCCTGCGCCGCTCGTGCGGGCTGCAGCGCCCGGCGCCGCCGTCGCCCCTCCAAGGCGCCGCGTCCCGCGGGGACAGCGCGAGGGACGGGGACGTGCCCACCGCCCGGAGCCGCTCCGGCAAAGGGATCTCTGCCGAATTCCATGGGGTCTCCCTTGGGCAGGGCCCGATTCCCACCTGCCCGGCTCCCGATTTGGTGCCCGTCCTCAAAGGGAGAGGCGGCCCCCGTGTCCGTAGCAGAGCTGGCAGCAGAGGGGCCGAGGGGACGGTCCCCAGAGGTCGGGTTCTCCAAGCTCCCCGCTTTGCAGACTGCCCCGTCACCCGTTGGTCTGACCCACGGGGCTCCCACCCTCACCTTCCCCTCCATCATTCCCACACCCAGAAAAGCTGGAGCCCTGCACGTGGGGCCAGGAAGGTCTGTGTGTTCCGCAGAGCGGGGGCTCCTACCATTCCTGCCTCTGCTCCCGGCATCCTCGGTGTCCTCTGCGAAGGGGGGATCCAGCTCCTCCTCTGTGGAGGGAAAAGCAGAGCAGAGAGGCCAGGTTAGCGCTGGGCCGGGAGGCAGCGGTGACGGGCGCCCAGCCCGACTGTCACCGTAACAAATTGGCAGCTTAACTGAGAAGGGGGGAAGGCAGGAAGTCACAGATAATATTTTAAAACATCCTGCATAAAAATATGAACTGTTGTTAACACTGGTAAAAACAAATCACTTATTATAGCCTCATAAATTTGCACAGCACTTTACCAAGTGCCCTATAGGAAGAGATGCTTCCTGTGCAGGAGAAGTCACAGCAGAGGGCAAATCAGGCACGGAGGAGAAACGGCAGGACAGAAAGGCGAGGGAGGATCAGGGAAAGCAGCAGAGTTCACACAAGAACTGCACCGGTTTCAATGGCATTTTGGCATTTTTTGCCAGCCCACCGTAATTGGTGCTGAGAAGCAGCTCAGAACGACGCGTACTGATAAACCCTAAGCAGCAAACGGACACGCAGGGCTGGCAGCGCAGTGCAGGGTGATGCAGGACCTGTCCCCAAGCACAAACGGCCCCAGGCTGCTGGTGGCCGCCTCCGAGCCCAGCCCGGCCCGCTGCCACCCCCGCCTGCTCCTGCAACCACAGAGGCTGCCCACAGCCCAGGAAACACCACAAATACAGCCCAGTTTGGAAGCGTTTCAGAAAGCCAGAGCTTCGGCAGCCCTGTACCTGCGGCGCTGCCGATCCCGCAGCGCTGCCGATCCCGCAGCGCCCACGTGCCACCCCGCACCCCGAGGCGTCACCCTCTGCCATCGTCCTGGGGCAGAGACGAGCGCCGCGCGGTTTGGGGCCGGCTGGCCGGAGCCTGGCGCGCGGGCACCGCGTTTTGCCGGTGCCGGGACCCGGTCGCGAGCCCCGGCTCGAGGACACAGCCCCAGCAGGCTCCCCGCCGCTGCTGATCGATGCAAAGCGGGTCAGGGCTCCGCGCGAGCGGGAGGCCAAGGCGCGGGGTCGCTGCCACTGCTCCCCCGTCAGACGGGAAGCGGCACCAAAGATCTTTCCTAAATAAATCAGACTTTATGGTAAATCTCGGCCCCTGACGAGACACAACCTCATTAGCATTGATTTTAAAATAAATTATTGAAAGTGGCTTTTGCCTGCTCTTTGCATTGGTAAGAGAGAATGTGAATGTATCTGCAAGGATGCTCCCCCCTGCAGCTCATGTGCCCTGAATCCTCCTCCTTTCTGCTTGCGCCAGCAGCACCTACTCCCCTCATCCCGCGGAGCTGAGCGAGGCCCGGCCGGTACCGCGGAGGTGCCGAGGCTGGAGCGGCACCGAGGCCGGAACGGCGCCAGGCCGGCCCAAAGCTCGCAGTGCTGGCCCAGTCCCTCCCCTTGCAGATTCTGAGCCGTGCCCAAGGCATGACAGGCTCTGCAGCCCTGCAGCCTGTTGCTGCCCGCTGCTTTGTGCTTTGTGCCCTGGCTTTCCAGAGCCTCCAGGGGCGAAGTCAGTCCATGTCCGACTTCAGAGAGGTGGATTGGTGCCCAGGGAATGGTCCTTGCTGCCCACATTGCACCCGGCAGCCCAGGGACGGGACCGTCCCCGCGCATCCCGGCGCGCACCCGTCACCGCGCCGGAGCGGCCCGCGCGCCGGGCGCATTCTCAGAGGAGCTGTGTTTTAATGTAGCAATTTGATTCAATTTTCCACTCTATAAAATTACCCATCACTGCTCGTTGCTTCCTAACAGACACCTTCACTCTTAATTTAACAATCCTATCGAATTCTGCCAGGGAAATTGGAAAAATTTATCACCTGTGAAATTTTATTTTTCCTTGGTTGTATCTGTTTTTGTAAAACTTCATTAACGACGATGACTTGCTGAGGAAATTATCTCTTCGTCTCCCTCTTTCTTTTTCTCCCCTCTCTCCTTCTCCCTCTGTTTCAGCTCAGGACACTACAGGGGCAGCGTGGCCTGGGGTGGACCCTGCCTTGGACAGGGGCGCTTGTTGCGGGACCCCGGCACCCGCAGGCTGCCCCGGCGCCGAGCACCGGGCAATGCCAAGGAACCCCCGGCCAGGAAAGCCCATGGAGGCGGCATCAACGTGAGGAGAACGTGGGGATAGAGCAGGGAGCTGGTGGAAGATGAGCAATGGGCAGGGGCTGCCTGCGCCCCAGCCCTGCCCGGGCAGGGTCCTCGTGCCCCTCACAGACTGCCCCTCACAGGACTACGGTCCTGAACGCCCTGACATGGCTGCTGCATTTAAAGTGTTTGCTTAATCACGACAAATACAACGTTCTGAAATAAATGAAAACAAAGAGGGCCTTTCTGAGATCTCAGGACACGGCTGCCGAAGGACTGTGCTCGGGAGGACGGGGTGCAGAGCCGGGCTGCCCCAGGCGCAGCACGGCAGCACATTCGCTTGGATAAGGCTCAGGGATGCTCTGCCCAGTTCCCGGGGCAGCTCACCCCAGCATCTCTGCTACAATCATAAGAAATGCTGCACACCGTGCTGCCTTCTTGCTTGGTTTCGTGCCAAGACGACGGCTTCTGGCTCCTTGAACTGGCAGCTGCTGCTCTGCTACCTCCAGGCCCAGTGCACCGCTAGAGAACAGGGGCTAGTCTTTAATGCAGTTATTTTATCATCTCTTGGAAGGGCAGTAATTGCATTACAGCCATGACTGCATGCCCAGGAGGGAGCATTTTCATCATCTGAGTCTGATTTTGCAGGTAACACAGCCCAGAGATTCCATTCTCACCAAACGTAATATTACCCAAGCTGAATGGAGCACAGGCTCTAAAAGCCAAGTCACTCGGGTTTATAAACCCAGGTGCATTTGGTCTTGTGGCCCATCAACCAGTCTGAACAAAGAAACAGGGTCAAACCTTTGAGTTATGGCTCCATTAGGTTCAGCAGAGCCTGAGATGTTTATTCCCATCCGTGTGTTATGTGGCCAAGCTCTCCTGCCCCGTGTGCAGGGTTAAAGGGGATTAAAGCAAAGGGGTGGCTTGGTTTTCGCCCTGTGTGTTCAAATGATCACCTGGCAAAACCTCATAGATGTCATCCTCTCCCATCCCATCATCCGGCTCATCCTGATTTGGAGCAGCATTGTGGGATGCTGTATTCAGGGAGTCCGAACTGTCCACGTCGTTGTAGGGATCTTCCTCATCCTCCTCATCATATGGGATAGTGAAGGAGGTCAGGTCTGGCAGAAGAGAGCAAAAACATGATGAAATGGAGCAAAACTCACCAAGCTAACCAAGTAACGAAGGCATTTCGGCCTCACTGTGGACCTGGAAGGGTCCTTGAAAGCCCCTGCTTTGCCCAGGAGCAAAATCGAGGGGAAAAAAAACAAAAGAAAAACAAAAAAAAAACCCACCAACAAAAACAAATTCAAGGGAAAAGAGTAAAGCCAAACTCAACAAGCACCTCAAGGAACTCGGTCTGACCCCATTACTGGGCTTCTCAGAGAAGACTAATTTCAGCAAGACAGCAACAAAACCACGGCCTTTGTTGCAGCAAATTAAACAGAATTGATGTGCCAGGACATAAACTAAGAAACTGGGAAGGATCACGGGGTCTGAAACAGTGCAGCTGCCCATGGTTTCTAGAGGGTTTCCATATGCAGGGCTGGGGACACAACAGCCCTTCCTTGGGCACTGGATGTGTCTGATGGGATAGATTGTTGGGATGTGTCCCAAGGGACGCGCCATCCCGGCACAGGACTCACCCTTGAGCAGGAACTGGATCTGGTCCACCCAGTCCTCGGCCTCGGCTGCACTGGGGGCTGTGAACTGCAGAGAGGCACCGGTTACCGAGCGGATCCCGGGCGCAGCGGGAGGACGGGCTGAGGTCCTGGAGGAGCCTCCCGCCATTGCCGGGGCTTTGGGGAAACCATTTCACCCTTTTATCTCCGTATTCCAAACAGGGAAACAGAAGCGGAACAAAGCTAGACTATCCCAGAGGAAGGCTGTCAAGCTTAATTCATTAAACTAATTTAGATGAAAACCACAATCCCAATTGAATGTACTATACTGAGTCTGAACCAAGACTCTAGATCCAAAACACCCTGGAGCCCATTGGGTCAGTCTTTTTTTTTTTTTTTTTTTTAATTACACCAGTTTCCAGGCGCTCCCATTGACGCTCAACAAATTGGAGGTTTATATTTAAACCTGTCTGTGAATTCTATTTTTTGAGAACGGCCTTCCCAAATCCAGCCCTCTATTCTTTTAACCCACAATCTCACTTAACCCTTCCGCACCAAGCACAAACCAAGCCTAAGACTGATCTTGCAACCAGGCAACGTCCCTGCTCAGATCAGTGGCCAAAAATGAGAAGCATCAACGTCTTCTGCAGCATCACTAGTTTGCTTTGCCAGGGCCTGGTGGACGGTGCTGCCCGGGCCCCGCGGGCTCTCGCGCGCCGTGTCTGCACAGAGAGAGGGGCCGCTTCTTCCCCCGCTCCTACCTCGTAGGTGCGCTTGCCAGGGCAGACTAACTCAAAGCAGCATTTTCTCCGAGAGTCTTTGCGGAGGTGGGAAGCCAGGCGGGCACTATAGTTCTCGATGGAAAAAGTGCCTTTGGGTTGCTTGCCTGTTAGAAGAGAAAACAGGTCACCTCTGGAGCCTGCATTTTTCACCTAATGTTCACCTGAGCAGCGCTGATCCTTGCTGCCTAGACAGGGAAACCAAAGCACAGGGTGCTTGGGCACTGGGTGGCAACGGCAGACGCCAAAAAAGACCCCTGCTCTAAATATTTCTATCCCCAGGGAAATCCGAAGAGCATATTATAAGTTCTTTATATAGACACAGCAAAGAGGATGTCTTTGTAAGCAGCAAGAGGACTGCAAACAGCTAACAAAAATTTGCCAGGGTCACAAGACTGCACGAAATGAGCTGGTCATAACGAAGCAGAGCCCACTGTGTACTTGGGGAAATATGATACCAATGATTATTCTTCTGGTAAAGAATTAATGGGCGGGCATACAGGAAGAAATACTTAGCAGGGCCTTTGGGAATTGGCCTATGGATCTTGCGGATGCATGTGCACAGCCAGGGTCAGCCGGGGCGGGAGAGGGATCTTCACTGGGCTCATCTGCGCCGCGTTTATTTACCCCAGCTGGGCATCCAGCTCATTATTTCCCTATGAATCTTCCTGAGTAAGTGTGGGAGTAAGATTCAGACAGTTGCTCTTAACCTTTTTTTTTTGATTTGCAGATCTTTTAAAAACTTCCAGGGCGAGGCCAAGCCCTACGTAAGGGCTTCAGCCCATCAACACCAGGTTAGCTTTGCTCCCTCATCTTCTGGAGACCATTTAGAAGTTGACAACCACTCGTCCCACAGCAACAACCGAAGAGCAGCTCTTGGCTTCTCCGCTCGCCGCTCACCAGGACGGCCCGAGCAGCCCCTTCCCCTGCACCTTCCTCAGCTGCTTCGGCTTTTGGGAACAGCCTCTCGCTGCCAGCGGGAGAAAAGTTGGGAAATTCCTTAGAAAATTTGTGCAAAAAGTTTGAGATGCTCAAAGGGGGTGGGAGAGGGACCAAGACCCAGCTCCATCCACACTCACTGCCCTCGCTGCAGCCCAGGTGCTGTAAACCAAGGCTGGAAGGTATTTTTGTACAGCGCAGTGTTTCTGGATGGGCGGAACAGCTTGAGGAAAGCCATATATCTGGCCATGCCAAACTCTGTTGGAGATATTAGCTGTCTGTTTATATGCACCTGATGGAGCATGGCTGCAAAATATTTATATACACTGACACATGGATTATATACAGTCACTCAGGGGGTTGCAGCCCAGCTGATGGCTAATGGAAAACTTGGTACATCATTTTATTTGTGCACAGCTCCATTCCTGTGCCTCTCTTCTTTTGTTTCCTACCTGTAAAGATGTCTGGAAAAGTAAAAAGAAAAATCTAGCTTTCCAGAAGAGTCTGCATCATATGCCTTGATAAGGAATTATGATCTTCCTCTTATTTCTCATTAGTCCAGGATAAGAGATTATGGTTTCAGCAGGAGGAAGCAGTGGACAAGTAACATGCAGCTCCTTTAGATATTTCTGGAAATTGCAGCCAGCTCCTCACTTGCACTCGAAATGACCAGAAAGGACCACTCGAGATGACCAGAAAGGTCTACCTGCTTGTTTTCACACTCAGGATTACTTGTCTTGGGAACACTCTGCTCCACGGGCACCCACAGGGCTCTCCTCTCCCACAGGCAGACATTTCCAAGCAGCATCACGCTCTGGCCATGGGGAGGAATGATCGAATTCAGGTTGTTTCAGCCGAGTTCATCCTTAAAACCTCAGCAGCCCCGAGCTGTGAGGTGGTCCACAGTAACCGCCTTCTTTCTGGTGAGACCTTGTCCAAGGGCTCTCCCCTTCCCTCCCCAGCCCTGCCGGGGTCCTCGGCCGCCGCGCGCAGCCCGGGGACGGGAGGCAGGGGTCTCGCCACTTACTTTTCTCATTCGTGTAGTAGTAGAAGGTCTTTCTGTCGAGGACACACCACCGCTTCTGCCACTCGGACCCAAAAAAGCCATGGTCTAGAGAGAAGAGGAGACCAGAGGGGTAAAAAAGCATCCGTTTCTGTTCTTTTGCTGCGTGCTTGCCTGCACAAGCAGTTTGGGGAATGAAGACTTTTCCCACCACAATCCTGCAGCTTTCTGCCATAAAATTCAAGCAAGGAAGTCCAGAGACAGAAGCTGCTGGTCAACTGGGAGAGAAGCTGCCCACCCTTCAGGCCAGGACCTTCCCCAGCTAAGCAGCTCCACGGCGGCCCGGCCCCCCCAGCCCTGCTGCCAAGGAGGGAACACGACTTTGGGGGTAAACTACTCCAACTGAAGTTTAATTGGGGTAAACTACCCTAATTGAAGTTTAAACAAATGGTTTTCACTGTGCGACTGGAACAGGCTCAAACAGGCCCAGAGCTGGTGATGCAGCTCAGCTGACAAGCACAGGGAATACAGGGCTGTTCCTACCTCATCCCACCCATCATACAGTAAATAAATCAAGATAAGATCTGAATGATGAGGAAATAATTTGTAGCTTTCACAAGAGTCAGTAAAATCAAGATAAACCCCGCGGCTGACTCACAGTCCTTATCTCAGCCCGCTAATGTGTGTGATGCTACGAACTCCCTTGTCTTCACCAGGATTTTATCCTCATTAGGTGCTGCTCACTTGCAAGGACACATCTCGCCCTAAAAGGCTGGGCTGCTGCTTAATTCAATTCCTGAGTTTTGATCTTGGTGCAGATTGATGAGCTGCAGCAGAGAGTAAATAAAGGCTGCGCCGGCCCCGTGCGTCTGCGATGCCCGAGGAAGGCCTGGCAGGCTCTGCCCGCGACCCCGCGGCAGGGAACCCGCTCTTTGTTCTGCGGCCGCAGACCCGGAGCTGCCCCGGTTTGCGGCACGGCGCCGGGAAGGGGTCCCTGCTCGGACGCCGGGGTCCCTGCTCCGGCTGCAGCCGCCCCAGGCAGCTCCTGGGCCAGCCCGCCAACCCAAGTGCAGCTTGGGCAAAGCTGGGTTTTAAGGGGTAGCTTTGGCACTGGCCCCCGTGGCTGTTAGAGCGGCGAGAGGGCCCAAACCGCGGCGGATTTCTGAATTCCCCATAGGAAACTCCTGAACAAACATTGCTCCCCCATCCAGCTTCCCCTTCACGATGCCCTGAACGTGCTGCGCTCCACAGGGAGCCTTCAGCCTCAGCCTCAGCCTCAGCTTGCACCCACAGCCGTCCCCCTGCCTCTCCCTCTACCAACCCGACCTCACCAGGGCGGACAAAAAGGCAGCCCCGACCGTCCACCTTGCTCCTGATTTTGTGATGCATTTGCCAAGCCTTACCTCTGGACCTCTTCTCCAAGTATCCTTGCTTCAGGATGCTCCCCGCATCTTGGATGGGTCTCGGTACGGCTTCCTCCAGCCCTAGGGAGAGCAAAGCAGAGCTATGGGGTTTTCTGCTGCACAAAGACCCTGTCGCGCGACCCACGGGAATGTCAGGGACCGGAGCTGCTATCCCACCCGAGCCCAACAGCTCCCATGGGAGCCACATGCAAAAAACAATCCCATTTTTCTCAACACAATGTCACTTTAGGAGGGTGGAAACAGCTTCTTCTAAACCGTGAAGCATCCTTGACCTTTCTTGAGCTCCAAAAGAAAATGCAGCATCCAAGACGAGCACTGCCCAGGATGTCGTGATGCCGGAGCCGGGATCTCCCGGGATCTCCTGCACTATTCCCAGGAGCAGTCCCCGAGGAGAGCCGGACATCCCTGTGGTGCCGCTGTGGCTGCACAGGACGGGGGGACTGCAGCTCATCCCCGAAACCTGCAGGGACGGGAGAGCCCCACGCCCTCCCCTGCCCTGCTGCTCCTCTCCTGTCCTCCTAATTTGTGCTGAAACATAATAAAAATGACTAACTCCACACCACTAATCACGCTGCCCAGCCTTGGCAGCCCCTTCAGTACGAGCAGCTTCACAGGATCCCAGATCCCAGGAGTTTCTCCTGTTTTCCGAGCGTGCGCCTCTATCATCCAGCTCTTTTTTTGTATTTTAGAGTTTGCAAACCCCTGTCTCACTCCAAATCCTCCCCAAATGCATTGCAGGGCATAGAGCAGTCACAATTGCCCAGATGATCCACAGGGATGATCCCACCTCATCCCAGTGAGGCCCAGGCTACCTCACTGCTCCTACTCCCAGGGAGCTGCAGCTGGGATGAGGAGGGGGAGCTTTTCCCAATTTAGCAGGTGGAGGTCGTTGCACAGGTGGTCCCAGAGCCTCGGAATGTAGGGAAATCGGGAAGAAGAGCAGAGCTTGGCCCAAACAGCAGGAAATGTCACCTTTAGCACTACGGTTGTGAGGCAACAACTAGGATGCTGACAGGGACGTAATTCCAGATGATTTGGGGCTCGGAGTGGCCAGCACGGATCAGGGACCGGAGCACAGGGCGGATCAGAACAAACCCCTGGGGTGTCCGGGTCCTTCCATGGGAGCAGGCCCGGAGCGTCGCCCTGCCCTCCGGGATCACCTCGTCCCAGGCTCCGGGAATGGAGGCGGCGCCCCGGGAGCAGGATCCCGGATCCGTCGGCGCCGCTGGCGCGTGGAGCCTCCAGCTCCCGGCAAAAAGGCACCTCAAAGAGCGCCTCAAACCCAAGAGCGCCGACCCCTTTTGCTAATGCAAATCTAAATGCCATTTTATGGCACACATATAATTATGAAAATGGGCCAGAGCTGCCTGATGCACAAGGAGACCCTGCGAGTATGAATATTGCATTAATGTGCCCAACGCCGGCTCGCCGATCCCGCTGGCAGAAGCATAAAAAATGCTTGAGTGAAACTTTTATTTAGCCGTTAAGATTCCCGGCCCCAGCAGGGGGATGGAGGCAGCTCCGGCGAGATCCCATCAGTGCGAGCGCTCCGATTGAATTACCCAGGGGGGAAGGCAGGAGCTGCGAGTGCTGCTTCGCTTGTTTAATTTCATTTACTCCCAGTACATTACCAGCATGGGGCTTCCCTCTGCCCCGGAAAGCGGCGCCGTTCCCGCTCCCCGCGCTCCGGGTTCTTGCCTCCCTGCTCTCCCGCCCCTCCTGCGGCAGCGGAGACACCGGCTCCGAATCCCGATGTTCCCGGCTGCACAACCCGCTCCCGCTCCGCGCCTGCCCTTCCCGATGTGGGAATGGGAGCGAGATGGCACTGGGAATGGGAGCAAGATAGCAGTGGGAATGGGAGCAAGACGGTGGTGGGAATGGGAGCAACACGGTGCTGGGCATGGGAACAAGACGGTGCTGGGGATGGGAACAAGACAGTGATAGGAATGGGAGCAAGACGGTGCTGGGGATGGGAACAAGACAGTGATAGGAATGGGAGCAAGACGGCGCTGGGAATGGGAGCAACACGGTGCTGGGCATGGGAACAAGACGGTGCTGGGGATGGGAACAAGACGGTGCTGGGGATGGGAACAAGACGGTGAAGGGAATGGGAAGAAGACGGTGCTGGGGATGGGAACAAGACAGTGATAGGAATGGGAGCAAGACGGTGCTGGGCATGGGAACGAGACGGAGCAGCAAAGGGCCGCCTGGAGGGAGCGAGGCAATTAGGGAGCGCGGGCTGGTGCAGGGCGGCTCTGGCCACTGTACGTTGGCCGCCCGCGGCGCAGAGGTGACGGCCACAGGCCTGGGGCTCGCGGCCCCGCTCCCGCGGCTGCCCACGCGGCCTCCCCCAGCTGCACGTGGCCGCTCGCCTGCACGGCCGCTCCCGGGGGTATTTCTCTAAGCCGCCCTAACGGGGCCGCGGGCAGCGCGGCGCGGCCGGCCCGGCCCCCGGAGCGCTCCGGTCTCGCAGCTCAGGGGTTATTTGCTCGGATGGCCCCGGTCGGAGGCCAGAGGCGCCTGCTCCGAGGCCACACAGGAGCTGCCCGCGGCTCCGGGCGCTCCGGGCCATGGGAAAGGCGGCTCCTCCCTGCTCATCTGGCGCAGCCGCTAGCGGCCGCTTGGAAAAACAGAGCGGTCCCGTCGGGGCGTCCGGGAAAACAGAGCGGTCCCGTTGGGGTGTCCAGGAAAACAGAGCGGTCCCGTTGGGGTGTCCGCGCGCCCGTCCCGGCGCATCCCCTGCCCAGGGCCCCGTGCCGCCCAGGCCGCCACGAGGCTCCACATGCAGGACGCTGCCCTGGGCTCCGCTAGGATCCACTGGGATCCACCGGGATCCGGCAGGATCTGCCGGGCCTGGGCCACAGCGCAGCGGCCTCCTCGTCCCCGGGACGCCGACGTTGCGGTGCTCGCCCCTCGGGCCGCTCCGCGTTGCGGTGCAAACCGGCCCGGCCGAGGTGCCGTCCCCGCGGGCAGTTCCCTGTCCTCCGAGCCCGGCACCGCGCTGGAATGTGCCGGGAGCTGGGAAGAGCCAGACGTGGCTGCGCGCGGGAGCAACCGGCCACCTGGCCCCAAGGCGCCCGCGGCAGCTCCCTGCCCAGCAGGATCCCGGCTCTGCACCGGAGCAGCCCTGGCTGCAAAGCGGGGCTGCCAGATGGAAAACGTCCTGGGAAAACGGCACGTTCCCATGGACTGTCCTGCAGCCGCCGGCCTCCTCCTCGGAGCCTCCAACGCGGCCTCCGTGCTCCAGGAGCGACCGGGAGAGGGGCCCGTGCAGGAGCCCACGGCACGGCCCTCCCTGCACACCGACATGGAGCCCTGGAAAATAAAACCCTCCGCCTTTACCGGGGGTGCGTGTTGGATTTTAATTCTGTCTGGAAAATGTAACTGCAAGTTGGAAGTGCAACCGAGTTTTGCCAAAGAGGGGGGAAAAGAAAAAAAAAGAAAAAGTGAAACTCAAGGAGGAGGCAGAGCCTTTGGCCCCAAAGTTTCCTTCCAAATCACTAAGCCTCTAATTGCAAAATAAAAAACACTAAATCTCAATATCTCTTTGCACAGCTCATTAGCTAAGGGCTCACACTCAGCAGAGAGGGAGGGAGAAAAACCCTCCAGCACCAAGAGCATTTGGGAGGTTGCCATGGAAACGGGCCCTTCCGAGGGCTCCCGACGCGACCCGCACACCCGCGCTCCGGAGCGCCGGCCGCTCACGGCTTCGCCGCCATCCCGCCACTCGGGCTCTTTTCTGGCCTTTTATTCCTTAAAAAACAAAGCATAATGTATTAAATATAAATATATAAATACATAACGCACGTAGCTGATTCCCCTGTTATTTCTCTCCCCCAACCATAACATTATGTCAGACATTCGACCTGCTGTGCTACCGGGACAACATGATTTACAGCGCGAAAAGGGAAAGCCTAAATCATCGCGTAATGAAAACATTAAAGCTAATGCATCACGAGTGAGGAATTTATTACCATTAGCTCCAAGCAGCAGTTATAAACCGCCCGTCCTTTCGTGTCAGCGCGCGGGGACGCGGCGCGGGGCCCCATCAGCCCAACTTTCCGCGCTCTCCACCAGAGCGCCCATGGGTGCCCGAGCCGGACACCGCTCCTTGCTAAGCGGACGGGCTTGTTTGCGGTGCAGGGCTGCTCCAAAGGCACCCTCCACCCACCCATCCATCCATCCATCCATCCATCCATCCATCCATCCATCCCGGCGCGCGCACACGGAGCAGGGCAGGTCACGGCACGGGCGGCTCCGGGGGTTTATTTAAGGCTGCTGAAATATCTGCAGCGCTCGCCCCGGTCCCGGTCCCGGCGCCGGTCCCGGCCCGCGGCTCACGGCGCTGACGTCCCAGTGAGAACCTACGGGCGCCCTGCGCCGCGTGGCCAAGGATTCGCTCCCCAGCGGCTCTCCCTGCGCGCGGCGATGGCCGGACCCAGCCCCTCGCGGCACCCACAGAGGGTCCCCGAAGGCGACGTGACGTCGAGGCCAGGCAAGGGTGTCGAGGCGCCCGCCCCGGCCCAGGCGCCTCTTGCTGCAGCCCGTCCCCAGGCTCGGCCCTGCATTCCCAGCCAGACTCGGCGCCGCCTAATCCTCAGCCTTGACACAAGCCGTCCTGATAGTGCATTGTGGAAAATCACGAGCGTTTGAGGAGAGAGGAGGGTTAGGAAAGAAGGGACACGAGCGACAGGCGATTGTGCAAGCAGCGAGCACGGCGATACGAGGCCGGATCGATGCGCGCCGCCCCGCGCGGCTCTTCCCTCTGCCCCGGCCGCTCTCTCGACCTCCACGGTTGGAGCGGCTTTGATTGCGCCTTGCCCGGGGATCTGGGAGCACGGGGAAGACATGAGGAATGCCCGTGTCCGGCCTCGGGGCGGCACAGAGCAGCTTTTCCCGTCCGCAGAGCCGAGCGGCAGGAACTGCAGATAGTCCCCGATTTCCCCGCGGGTTTTTGGTGGTCTCTGCGCTGTAACTGCAGCGCCGGGGCTCACGCGGGGCTGGCTCACGTGGGAGGCTGCAATTTGGGTGTAAAATGAAGGGTGGGGAGGCAGGAAGGGTCCCCTATCCCGCTATCCTGCCCCGCATCCCGCTCGCTCCCGGATGGGCGCAAAGCCACCCCAGCGAAACGCAAGGAAGCGCCGTAAGGAAGCAGCTGGGAGCAGGGCGATGGACAAGAGCCTTCCATAGGCTCCATAGGGCCTCCATAGACTCTCCATAGGGATCAAAGCCTGGGCCAGGCCACGCTCCTCTGCACTTCCTCCGGGATTTGGAGCTCAGCACCGTTCCCGGGCACTGCAGACGGAGAGGCCCCACGGGCACCGTCTTCCAAGCGGCCGCACGGAGCCGGATTCGGAATCGAGCCCATTCCCCAAAGGCACCACGGATTCCCGTCAATGTGGCACTCCCAGGCCGGCGCTGGCACGGTTTAAAGGTCGGGTTTAGTGCTGGAAATTGCCGGGTCACCGGGCAGCGATAAGGAAGGGTCTCGTGGGGCTCCGCGCGGGACGCAGCCGCCCTTCCCGGATCCATTAAACTCCCTGGATTCTCCTGCTTCCCTTTGATCTAGGCACCCTCCTATTTTTGCTCCTTGCTTCCTACTTGTGAGTAATGGCTAAAAAAGTAAAATCAACAGGTCGTAAAATGATAAAAGCCCGTGCTCTGGTAAATGCCCCCCTTGGGCTCACTTCTGCCCTCGTTTTACACTGATAAAATGCCCTGGCCTTCCCCGGAGCCCTCTTGATTTACATCACGTACCTTGGCTCCCGAAGAAACGTGGATTTTCCGATATCAACACGACATGAATCCAGACACACCCAGCCCAGCGCTGCTCGGGCCATAAATCAGGGCCAGCGCTGGGAAGAGCTTCTATCCGAGCAATAGAGCCTCAACCGCGCGCCCCGCTATGGCACGAGCAACGCAGCCTCCTTAACGCACACAGTTATATCCAAATAACGGCGCTTTATGTCAGTATAAATTACCCGCTTCCCATTTAGGGATGCCTTGCCGCAAAATGAACGTGCGAGAGCGGCTGCCACTCCGGCTCTAGTTGCAGTGTTCAGGGAAGAGGAACCCAACGGCCGGCACATCCCGACGGGAATCGGGCGGCTCCGGCAGGGCCCGGCCGGCTCCTCTCCGGGCCCCGCGTGCCGCCCCGGCCCCGGCGCTGTGCCGTGGAGCTGTCCGTGCCCGTGCAGCCGCTGACAGCTCTGTCCTCCCTTTCCCTTGTTTTCCCCAAGCTGCTGCTCTTCCCGCGTGTCCGGGAGCTCCGGCCAGCCCGGGCGGGATGGGTTTAAGCCCGCGCTTAAGCCCAGGACGGTTCCCGAACACGTGGGACGCGGGCGGTGCAGCCCTGCGGCCCCCGGGCGCTCGTGTCCAAACCCGGTCCCTGCTCCTCAGCATCCGCAGCCGCAATTAGACCCACGTGGAGCCGAGCGCGGGATCGGGAACGAGGGACGGGAAAGCGGAGCGGGGCCCTCGCCCACATCAGCCGGCATTTAAACCCTCGGCCGAGGCGTCTTCACGGAAAACATCCGTTCCAACGTTGCTTTGCATTTGTACTTTTTATCCACTTTCCTGAGGAAGACTGGGAGCCATTAAAGCACACAGATAAAGTTGGCTTTTATGGTAAATTTAACATTTCTTTTAGCTAACCAGCAGAACACGCTATATCTATGCAAAAATATTTCGGTCATTACGTAGCTTAACAAACATTTATTTGGGTGCTTAAATTTTGTATTATGTTACAAAATGGTGAAAGATGCCTTTTTTAGTAAGTGATTATTAACTTTTATTCACAGCTAATGGCAGCTGCTCTATGCACCGAAACTGAAATTCAAATAAAAACCTACAAAACCAATGTTTCGGGTTTTATTACTAAAATAAATTTACTTTTAACTTGATGGATATATGGGAGGAGAAATGTTTATCTAAATCCCTTTAAACGTAGAGCTGATTTATTAGGACAGTGCTATCTGTCACGGTGGGACCGGTTATCACATCCTTCAGGTTTCCCGAGGCAGCAGATCTCGCCTTCCCAGGCCCTTCTCCCTCTTCCAAATCCCGGCCCAAAACCACAGCCGCTCTTCCCAACATTTTGGCCTTGAGCGAGGTGGGGAACTCGGGTGCTGGAATACGTGGAATTAAAGAAAAGGGAGCTTTTTGTTGTGCTGCTCAAGCTCCCCGTCCTGCCTGGCCCGTTGCAGCCTCCTCTCCGCTGCTCCCCGGAGCTCTCCGGACACGGGGAAATTCGGTGTCTCTGACCCGTCCCAGGCGCCCGGCTTGGGCAAAGCTGGGCAAAGCGCCGCGCACGGATTGGGAATCCCGCGGCGGGATGAGGCCGCTCCGGGCCCCACTGCTCGGGCTGACGCAGGGCAATCAGATGGAAGCAGCTTCCATTAGCGAGGAGTGCGAGGTCGCTACGCGTGGGATCCTGAGCCCGGAGTCCTAACAGTCCCGCAGATGAATGAAGTGCCGGTTACCTCCTCCGAAAGAAGGGCAGGAAGAGAGGAGAGAGCGAGCTGCTTCCCCCGGAGACGCGCCGCGTCCCGGTCCTGCCCCACGGCTGGCCGGCGCTCGCGGCGCTCTGGGCTCCATGCCTGGCAATCCATTTAGCCCAAAGCGGAGCATTTAACACGAAATTGAGGAGGTGTGGTAAAGGAAGACATCTGGGGATGTGGGATGCACTGTGCGGGGAGGAGCAGGCAGGAAGGGCCCGCGGTGGCACCGGGGCCGCGCGGAGCTGAGGGACCCCGCACGGAGCCGAGGGACCCTGCACGGAGCCGAGGGACCCGTGTGGAGCAGGGGCAGGAGCAGCCGCAGGGACGAGTCTGCAAAGCCCTAGGCTGGGCAGGGTGCCCCAAGAGGCCCTGGGCGGCGACCGGGTCCTTGCGCCCACGCGGGCACCTCCGGCCCCGCACCTGGAGTCGGTTGGATGTGGGCACCCCAACCTCCTGCCCGGGGCACTCGGTGGCTGCAAAGCGGCCGGCGGGAAGCGGGGTTGCAGCCGGCCGCTGCCTTTCCCGTGTTGCAGATAAGAAAATCATTTGTCACGGCGCGGCGGGGCGGTGCCGGCCCGCTTTTATCGGCCCGTGTCAGTCTGTCCACACGCCCTGCAGGACGAATGTGTGTTTTATCAGGCGAACACCTGCGGCCGGCGTGTGCCCCGCGCGCCCGCGCCGCCGCGCGCCCGCCGAGCCGCCCTGATGGATTTGCCCATCTTAATTAATGTAAACAAACACACGGGGAACATCAAATAATGCCCTGGAGAGCGCGAGGCCGGGCCGGGAGGGCAGCGCGCGCCGTGCCCGCCGGGGCCCTTTCATGTGCGGGCGCGGGACGGCGCGTTGTAAATAGCGGCAGCTCCGTATCGCCGCTTATCCAAATATTTTCATTTCCCACCGCAAGCTGAGAGCCGGGGCTTGATGCTCTTGGACTCTTCAACTTTTGTCTTTCACCCCGCGGGGCCGGGGCGCGCGGAGGAGGGCGGCGGGGGGTCACCCGCACGCCTGGACCAGCTCCGGCTCCGGCGCCGCGTCCCGTGTCCTGCGGGAAGAGCCCCTGGAGCGGAGTGGGGCCGAGCCCCAGCTTGGGGTGAGCGGACGGGACAGATGGGACAGATGGGATGGACAGGATGGACAGCACACGATGCTCATACTCCCTTCCCCATGCCCGCAGCACCGGGATTAGGGAGAAGAGAAAGGCAGAAGAAAGCTCGACACCAGAAATGATGGAATCATAGATTCTAAATATCCCGCAAATTCCCGTCTGGACACCAGGGCTACATTTCAGGTCTTTACAAACACGTATGACCAGAACCAAGTGCCAACGTCAGCCACTTGGGCACATTTACGGTCTCCAGGAAAGGCTCCCAGGCAGAAAACGGACCCCGACGTGTCCGGGCCCTGGTGCTGGTCAGCAGGGACGGGCAGGGGCTGCCACGGGGACGGGCGCGCGGACGGGAAGGGCGGATGCCCGGGAGCAGGGCCGGGATGGCAGCGGGGCCAGGACGGCAGCGGGGCCGGGAGGGCAGCGGGGCCGGGATGGTAGCGGGGACGCGGAGGCCGGCGGCGACGCGGAGGCCGGTGTGCCGCAGAGGCTGCGGCTGCACGGTGCCGTTCCGGGGCTTCGCCACAAGGAAGCAGCAGAAGTCCAGGATTGGGAGGCCGGAGCGCAGCGCGGTCCAGGTGCCGGGATGCTCCCGGGAGCCTGGCCTGGCCCGAGCACCCACGGGCACCCCGGGACCCTCCTGCTGATTGCATGGACCCCTCCCGTCCCCCCATCCCAGCAGCGGCAGCAGAGCCACCCCGGGCGCCGGAGCTGTCAGGACGCAGTGCCGCCCGCGTGGGGGGCACAGGGGGCCAGGGCACGGGGTGCCCTTCGCCCTGGGAACACAGATCCTGCTTGGGGATGGAGGATGCTCCCTTATCCACAGAACCACTTCCCCACCTTCCCCACCTTTCCCACCTTCCCCACCTTTCCTGGAAGGTGCTGGAACCCCTGGCCAGGCGCACGGGAGGGCAGGTGCATTTGAGCAGGGTCCTAAAGCTGCTCAGACCCCGTTCCCGGCCCGGCCTCCTCCACGCCAGGCTCTCCGGCGGGACAACCATCCCAGTCCCTGGTCCCCGGGCTGGCCCTTCCCGGCGCTGGCACCACAGCAGCCCCTTCCCTTCCTCCCTCCTGGCTCCATCGCTTCCCCCCCAGACTTTTCCCAGGAAAGTGCTGAGCGCGGCAGAGCTCCGCTGTAATTATTTATCCGGGGGACGAGGGAAACATGCTATGATTAAAAAAATTATTGGGAAAAGGAGATAAAATAAAATATTGATCACGTTGGCTGTATCCCACCACTGGAAATATAAGAAAGTGACAGGGCTGCATAAAGAATGCCGGGTCCAAAAAAAGAAGCTGCTGCTCATCACCTCTCCGATACCAACGCCAGCGATAAATCCAGCCCGCTATAGATCCGGAGTTTATTATAAAATGCACCAAATGTGGTTAATCAGATGGGAGCTGTGTGTCCTTGGCTACAAATCCCGGCGTACCCGGGTTCCCGCTGGGAACGGGGTGTGTGTGAGCGGTTCTGCTTAGTGCCAAACCCCTTCCCCACAGCGGGGAAATGGGCAGAAAGGGGTACATTTCCCCGGCGGCTCCAAATCTCACGCACAAGGGCCCAAACCCCTCCTGGGGGAGCAGCGCCGGGGCTGGACTCGGTGCTCGGATCCACCGGCCCCGGGAAACGGCTGCAATATTTAGGGAAAGGTGCCGGGCACGGCGAGACCCTCGAAACGTCTCTCGTCAAATGGAAACGCTGAAGCTTAATGGCTCCAGCTACCCCAGGGACCAATAAAAGCCCCAAAACCGGTTATGAGCCTGTGATCTGAGGTTAGAGCAAACCTGGCAGAGTGCTGACGGATTGCAGAGTTATTGGAAATAAATAAAAGGGTTGCATTAAACCTAACAGAAGGTCACGGCGCGAGCGTGTCTCGCGGAGGGTGACTGCCCTCATTACCCGGCGCGGGCACCCCGGCCGCCCTGGGGATGCTGCCCGTGGCTCCAGGTCTCTCTGTGGAAGAGAGATTTATATAAAACTGATTATTGTTATTTTTTTTGCGGCGGAGGAGCAGCCTATTCGTCAGGCCGTACCGCTCTCCCTGCTCGCCGGCAGTTTGCCGCTGAGCCCCGGCTCGTGCCACAAGTGCAGTGAGTTTCGCAGTCCTTTGCGGGTGGGTGTTATTATCATTTACTGCATTCAATGCCCCCAAGAAGCCCCCGCCGCAGCCGCCCGGCTAGCGCTGCCACTCCATGCAGAAGAGCCCGGTGCCAAGCGCAACGTGCCAGGGAGCCCAGCGCTCCCGGAGACCGACGGGGGACAGGGAAAGGTCGGGAGCGAACGGAATTTGTTCAGGGATTAGGGAAAGGCCTGAGGAGGATGCAGAGCTGGAAGGAGATTTGGGCTGCGGGCTCCCGAATGGCATCTGGGGCAGGACGCAGGGCTTGTCTCCGAGCGAGGAACTTAGTTCTAGTCTCCTTTGGAAATCCCAGCTTTCCAACCCGAGGAGGCAACCCCTGGCAGGACAACAAGAACCAGGTAGAGCCGCCCGAAACCAAACTAGGGAGCAAAAAGGGTTCGTGTAACCCGCTGCGTCACCCCCGGCGCTTCTCTCTCCCCATCCTGTCTTTGCCCAGCAGATT